>JBBJLS010072365.1:0-10435 GCA_037577275.1 Bryconaethiops microstoma
TGTATTAAACTGAGTTTAAAATGAAATTAAAGTGTTTTGGGAGCATATTTGGGGCATATTTAGGGTTTACACTATAATTTTTTTTTCTTTTCACTATACAAGGGTGCTCTTGGAACGTAACCCCCGCGAAAAGCAGGAGATTACAGTACTCAATTTCCAGCACAGTTTTCCTCACCTACTGCTCTTCATCTGAATGTTGTGCATCATAATCTTGATTGCAACAAGGTACGGCCTGATGTATTTAGGAATTATAAAATATGTAGTAATGCAATTTTAAGCCATAGCCAAATAACACCACCACCACCAACAACAACAATAATTATAATAACAATAATAATAATAATGATAATAAGCCAGGTCCCTTTTCCCTGCATTCTCACTGACTTCAACAATGCTGTTGTTTCTTTACAGTTGCTGTTGCTGTATTACCATATAGTGCCTATTTGATTTGTCCTTTTCAGATTTAGAAGCCACTACACATGTTGTTTTTAATTAACACATATTTATACTGCATATTTTTTATTTCTCAGCAGACTTAATTTCAAATATTCACTTTGAACCATTTATGAAGGAGTTGTCAATTTGTCGCCTTGAAATGATCTTATAACCGATGTATTGAAATCCACTTACTAGTAGTTCTCCTTGTATATAACATTCTCCTTGTATATTCCCTGGTTCTTGGCTTTGGTAATGTTCTCCCTCTTTCATGTGCCTTTGTTTTTGTTTGTAACTCCAGTCTAGTCCTGCCTCCTCATTTGTCTTTTCACCTGTTTGTCTTTAGCCCTGCCTTTCCCAGCTGCTACCTGTTTATCACATGTATAAGTATCCCTGTCTTTCAGTCTATGTTTGTTGGTTCTCTGTGTTCATCCCTGTGTTTCTCTGCTTGGTTTTCATCCTGTTTCGTTCTGGATTCCTTGTTTTGCCCCTGTTCGATGTTGTTTTCTCGTCTGGGCGATTGTTCTGTGTCCTGGTCTGTTCCATTTTGTTCTTGTTAACAGTACTCCTGTCTAGTTCGCCTGTTCTACCATGTGTAACCCTGTCCTCGTAGTTTTGGCCCAGTTGGCCCTGTCTTGGACTGTTCTGCCCTGTTCTGTTTTAGTCCATCCTGTTCATCTGTGTTCAGCCCTGGTTTGTTCCTTTTCAGTCTCTGTTCTGTTTTCTGCTTTCTTTTGTTTTGTTTTACTTTACTCTGAGTTATACTAAGTTCTGTGTTTTGTTTATTTTTTAGCACCCTGTTTTCCATTTTCCGTAAATAAACCTCTGTTCGTGTTTACATCCTGCTCCATGTATTTTATTTTTAAATAAACATTACACTGCGTTTTCAAATTTTTATTACAAGAAAAAATGTTAGAAATACTTAAAACAATGTAACTGACTCGTTTTGAAGTGTAACAATATACACTGTGCAATTTAATGATGTGAAAGCTTATGACCATTCCTTGCCCATACCACTACAGACTATAGATTATTATAAACCAGTGAGTTACATTCATTCATTCATTTCCTGTAACCGCTTAAATCTTACCAGGGTCACGGGTACCCAGAGCCTATCAGGGGTCTGTGGGCGTAAGGAAGGGACTCACCACAGGGACCCACCACAGGTGAGTTCTATTTGTTTTAAAAACTTCTGGCCTGTTGTGTACACCTGAAGTTTCTCAAAACATTCAAGAAGCTGCCATACCTGTTTGTGCATGAAGCCTGTTTAAACTACAGTTCAAATGAATTGCTTTGGAATGCATTTAAATGTAATGGATTATATTTATATATTTTGTGTTACTTTAATAAGTGCTAAATGGTTATTTCACCTCACGCATAATACCAATAACAATAACAATAATAACAATAATGATAATGTTAATAATGAGCATTGAATACTCAATTTAGAGTATCAAACCCAATGGCAACTAGAACATTCTAATAATGAGTCTAACACCAAGTTCAATCTAACATTCCGTAAAGAACAACTGAAGACAGTTTCACTTGATGAAATGAAAAAAAAAATCACGGTAAAACACATAAAAATATTGTCGCGATGTGTGGAACTATCCATGGTGCTGAAAATACAAACAGTAACATGTGACAGGTGACTATAAAGACCAATCCAAATCCAAACTGATTCTTCTGCGAGAACCCTGTACTACCAACCAGGCTACACAGCCAATGACTGCAGCATTTTACACCTACATAAATAACTAATACGTGCTTCTTACTAATGACTAACAAGTCCTGTGGGAGTGCAGGGAAGAGGAAGGGAGGAGAATGCAAGCATTTGTAATAAGAGAGGCACAGAGAGGAGGTGTGAATGTATACTAATCATATTTTCCATCACTGCTTTCCTAATGCAAAATAGGTAAGTGATAAATATCACACTTATGGGTATCCTAGCAAAACAGCCAGTAATACAGGTTTCTCATAGCATCCCTGAAAAGTAAATGTGAATATTTTCTATGCTTTTTTTGGCCTTCTGCATTATGCGTTGACCTGAAAAAGTGCAGATTACAATCACAGTGCATCATAGCACATCAGCACAAGAGCACAAACCTTTATTCACTAAGCATCTTTGCAGAACTGGCTCATTTTAGATGGCTTCCACTTGTGAATAGGAAGTTGACAATATGATATTGTATTGTTATTGAAATAAATTGTGTCACAAAAAGAGATATTGTCAATACTTCTGACCAGAGAGGAAGACTGGTCCTGTTTAAGTTGATGTAGTGCAGTATAGTTAATGGAACTTCAAATAAACCAAGCTCATAGTATTTTGATGTTTTTGCCATATTGCCCACCTCAAATGAAAAGAGCTGGATATTTTTGTCCAGGCAATTAAACTAGGGCACAAGTGATATGAATATTCTGTGGCAGATACACATACTAATTTTAAGGGATTAAAAATCAGTCCAGATCATTTTATATTTAGGTTTTAATTATTTACTATGATAGTTTAATTAATCAGAGCTTTACTGATAGATTGTGAGTTCTCAATCGTCACATTTCTTAGATTAAAACAACCAGCAGATACACATAATCTTAAATAATAAAATAATAAATAATAAAAATACAACATGTGGGGAGTACTCTTAATGACGTTGGTTTCTGTTAATTACCTCTTATTTTTCATGTGTTCCCGACCGTTTTTTCCACTCGCCACTTAATACTGTGATTATCTTAAGACAACAAGTGACTTATGTTGGCGCCTCAATGAAAAGAGTTGGTAATTATTGGTGAAGATATTGGATAAAACATATAGACTTATGTATTTCTTTTATTGAGAAGTGTGTGAAAGATGGACACTGAAACAGTGCGAAGTCTTGAACAGAGACTATGGGTCTGAGCTGCAGCTGGTTGCAATAAGAGAGGAAACATAATTATATAAGACGGGTAGAGAATGCTGCTTACTGTGGCAGGGAGGAAGCCACACGCTGGGCCTGATTTTCTCTAGATATCGCTTTCATTACTGCTTGTTTCACTCAAGGACACGAGCAAACATCTGCCAAGAGCTTAACCTTTCAGGATACAACACTAAACCTCATTTTCACACTCCTCAAAAGTCCTCCTAGCAGAGGAAGGAAATGAAGAAAGATTTTTCTGTTAATTAAAGTAAAATGTAGAGTTTTGTAGAGAAAAATTCTCTTTCAGGTGCTATTTTTTGTCTTGAACAGGTTTTTGCAGATACACACACACTCATGCATATTAACAGTCTTCCATAGGATACTACATATCCCACTCCTACAGATACATATTATATATCAGTCTCCCCCCTTCAAACACTCTCTCTCTCTCACATGACCCTGTAGTGCAAACAACCGCACTCATATAATAGCACTCCCACACAGAAAAAACAGATATTCTCTTAGCATATTTCAGAGGATTGCTCTTTGCCTCACATATATGTGCACACACTCACAAACAAAAATGACTGCAGTTACTGAACAGCCCACATGTTATACATGGCAGCAGAGTGTAACCACTGAACTCAGAAAAAAATAGGACTGCAAGCAATAGCTTTCAAATCCCCTAAAATACCAACACACACTGCATTAAGAAAGGGTAGTCTAAGGCAAAGATGGAGTGAAGATCCAACAAAATTCTTATTCCATTTGTATTGGTTTTACTTGCACATGAACTACTATCTACTATGTAAAATCTGTACACTTGTATGAATCTGCAATGTCCATTTTGAAAAGTAAAAAGAACCATAAGCAGTACAAACATAGAGCATGCCACTGGTAAGGACATCTCAAAGGTGCCCCACAGTTGGGCAAACACTAAGATGAATATTCATGGCACTCTATTTTTAATTACAGTAGCATGGCCAAAAAAATAAGAAAATGAAAAGAAAACCAGTGTGTGTTGTTATTGTTATTAAATGCGGTGCCTGACATGTAACACTGGTATTCAAGGCCCAGTGCAACACTGGCATGTCTGCATTCAAGCTGTTTTCCAGAATATGGAGAAGGTGCACACATTCTTTCTCCAGTATGAAACCCACCGTTAAACCCCTTACAAATTAGAGTACAGAACCTAATCCAGCTCCAGTTTTCATGACACTCAAATGAAGAAGGGCCACTTACTGCCTCCGTAGAGTAGAAGTGCTGTTGGTTCCTGTGCTGTCAGTACGCTCCAGCCGCCCCCTCTCCTTCTCCACAGGGGCCGAACCGCATGAGAGACCTCGGGTCAGCCTGGTGTGGGTCCTCCGAGCCGGGCCAGGTACAGTGGACGACGGCACGTTACCGCTGCTGTTGTGGTGGACGCTATTAGCGTTGTGATTAGTCAAAGATGAGCACTGGTTGGGCTTTGAATTCTGCTCATGGTTGTGGTTCTGTGATGAGTTCTCGAGACCAGGCTTCCGGTCTAGACGGAGGTCCTGGTTCTCCTGGTTGACACGGTCTAGCTGCGTCTCAAGCTCCTCGATTCGACGTCGTTGCGTCTCGAGAAGCTTGGCCTGGTTCTCAATGATGTTGTTTAGCTCCAAGAGGTACTCCACAGCCCGACTTGGGCTGTCTGGGTTGGACTCCATGGCACTATGGCGAACACTAAAGTGACCCCTGTAACCTTTATCCCCCCCCCCCCCACTTGACCAATTCAGTGGGGGGGAGACAAGTGGAGGGATGGAAAAGATAAGAACAATATGGGAGTTTTGATTCACCCTATGGAGGAATTCAGATCTCAGTGACCAGATGAAAGAAAAAGAACAGTCAACTAACCACTGTTACAGTTTGGGTCATTCTCAGTATTGGTTCACTAAGACATTCTGGGAACAAGGAAAACTGAAATTGGAAAATATTCTTAGTGGGATTCCAGCTGAAACCACAGTCAATCTCAGGCCACAGTTCTTTCCATCTTAGATGTAGGTGATGGTCTTTAACTCAGCATGATGATAAAAAGAGGAAAAAATACATCACGAGGCATCCTTTGGCTTTCTCCACAGAGATCCATTTGAGTCCAAAAACGAGGACACCAGCTGGAATGCTAAAATAAGTTTCGGTTAAAAATAAAGACTTCTTTAATACTCTTTTTCGGGAGCTTAAACAAGCTCAATTAGCAGGAAATCCAATCCACCATTTTAAGGTCTGCAGCGCTGAAAACAACTCCCACATGCTGAGGTGACAACTCAGACAGGTGGAGGTGGCTAGCAAGTGGGGAAATATTTCTTTATAGCCATGTCAACATTTTACTGAGAAAAAAATCTGCTTCAGATGAACTAGAACCTTACAAAGTGCCACAAGTAGTGTAATAAGGTTATCATGTAGCTTAGCATACTTGTTTGTGGCAAAATACACATTTTAAAAACCTATTGTGAAGATAAAACGCAACATTAGTGGACACCTATTGAACTCAGTGTTGCAAAGGTGAGTCTGAATAAACATTATAATAAACAAAAAAAACAAAAAATTCAATTAACAAGTAGAGAAAGGAGCCCACACTGCTGTTCCCGCCTTCACCCCATGGCTGAGGCTTGCGCTCAAAGGAGCGCGCGCGTTTTCTCTCCCTCGCGCTTCCCGCGGTTTTGAGCCCTCTGGATATTTCGGCGGGAGGAAATGTGAGAAGTGGAACGAAGCGGCTCTTCGGTTCTTCTTTTTTTAATTACAATTCCAGCATTTGTACCGTGTAAAACCTGATTTATGGAAACTATGCGGTAAGAAAGTGATAAATGGTCTTTAAAGTTCAGTTCCCCCAGAGTCCTGGGGTTCCGTCGTTTATGGCTGCTTTCCCCCTCGTTCACCTGCCTCTATCCCAACTCGATGTTTAACCGAAACCCTTCGCCAGAACGGTTTCATGGCGATGAAGGGGTGAATAAAACAAATCACTGTGCGTCAACAACTGCCTGAAGATGTGTTTCACACTATTATAGTCGTTCTCTCGACACAGCCTACCTCACAGCGACCGCCACTTCTGTGACCGTTTCAGCCGTCGCCAGTCGCCCGGAGTGGTCGGCCGGAGGGAGAAGTCTCAGGTAAACACGCGGGTCCCCCCAGGGCAACTTGCTGAGGAAAGCAGCAGATGGATGGATGTTGGTGAAGGTACCGTACTGAAAAATCCGCTCCTGTCGAGCAGAACCGGAGGAGTGGAAGAATGGATGTTCTGCATCCCACTACAGCCCTGTGGGAATGAAAAGAGTCGCGCGCCTCTCTCTCTCACTCTCTATTTCTTTCTCTCTCACTCTCCCCTCCCTTCTCTATTTCTTTTTTCTCTTGCTCTCTCTTTCTCCTCTCTCACTCTCGCTCACTCTATTTCCTTCTCGCTATTTATTTCTCTATTTCTTTCTCTCTTTTTCTCTCTCGCTGTCACCTCCTTTCTTTTTCTATATTCCCCCCTCCATCTCTCCTCTCTCTCTCTGGCTCTGTTTCCTTCCTCCACTATATCTCTTTTCATCTACTCTCTTCTCTCTTTCTCTCAATTTCTCTCTCTCTCTGTCTCACATAAACGCCTTGGAAGAGTCAATACCACAAGGCAGTTTTTTGGGGTTTTTTTTCTCTATCTATTTAGTTAATAAAAGCACAGCACATTCAAGCTGTATACAAATTTGTTTAAATATCCCAGAACTTTCCTACATCTTAAAATAAAAATTCTTCTTATTGTTATTTTCAAAATTTTATGCAGAATTCAAGACTGAGCTGTAAACAGTCAAAAGTCATTCAGAATGGTTTGACATGGCTCATTGTAGAGAAACATACCAACTTGACTTTACTATGTTGGAGACACAAACCTGGCATTGTCTCAATGCAGCTGTTATAGAAAATGGGTCCAACAACCTCTAGAAAGCAAGGCAACAGCAAACAAGGTGAGGAGAAAATCCTTAAAGCTGCAGAAAAAACCTCAGGAGGAACTAATACTCAAAGGGGATCACATTTTCCTCTGGTCGACATCAAAAGACAAGGGGGAATAAAAAAACATAAAGACAACTAATATTAAAAGGCAAAAGTGTCCAGACTTTACCACTGATGAGCAGGAGAGTCAAGTTAACAGTAGTAGAATTAGCTAGAGTCTGTAAAAGGTAGCAACAGCTTCTGTTGGGAGGTTTTGTGAGATAAGGGCGATGGGCAGCATATGCAGGTGATCCACGGTGGACAAACTGTCCTGAGGGATAGCTGATCGAGTCCAAGCTGATCGAGTGGAATTGTGGTGTTTTAGAACGAAGCATTTCACATCAAACCAGTGTGAATGTCTTATTTCACACTGGTTTTATTTCACACTGGCCCCTCAGTAAAAACATTGCGTAGTTGCCGTAACTACTTGGCAAGGCCAGGGCATTCACACTGGGGCCCATGGTGCAGGAGTCCCTGAATCTGAACAATTCTTAACAACATTCCTCACTAGTTAGCTTCCTTTAGACCTAACACACAGTCCTGATCCCTCCCTCGTATTCATAATGCATTTGATCAAAGGTAACCGAATGGATCCTTTGCAACCTGCAACATTTTATATTTATTATTTTAAAATCTTGAATCGGCAGTTTAGCACAAACTTTTTGCTTTCCTGAAACAAAGCATTTTTAATTTACATGATTAAAATGTGTCAAGTGATTGCTTGTAAGCAAAATGTCACACCAATGCAATTCTTACCGAAAATATAGAATAAAAATTGCATTGATGTGACATTTAATTTGTGTGCCACAACATAATTAGGAAGCTTTCTTATTTTCATTGTAGCAAGAGGAACAACGTGCCTTGAGAGCAGTAACTTGAGACATAACAGTAACGAGTAAACAAGCAAATTGCATAATCTTTAATTTATTGTAAGCCATTTTTGTACAGGAGTGGTGCATTCATTTTCTTGCTCTGGGACCCATTAGATCCCAATTATATTGCTCGCTGGACTGATTATGGGCTGATTAGTAGATCTGGGTTGAAACTAAGGTTTACGGGAAGGTAATTCCTCCAAGAGGTGGGTCCCAGCACATGGATCCATGAATTAGTCAATATTTATCAATATTATTTCCAGAATTCTTAATCCTAAAGTAAAATTGTAATCCATAAGAAACAATCTCTTGTTTGCTGAGATGGGTTGCATGTGGTTATGTGCATTTTCATAAAATACTTTGCTTCCATCTACTGTTCAGGAAGGAAAGTGCCCTTATTGGGCTCAATGAAAAGCAAATTTTCTTCACCTGTTTAAATTAAGAAAGATTGAGAAGGTATGGGAACTAAACTGAACCAAGTAATTAAACAAATCCAGTTATGCAGTTTATAACATTTTGGCTCCATCCATTCTCCATAGAAGGAGTGTTATAAAAGTCATAGGTAGTGTTTCAGCCTGAACTCAGCCTGTTTTAATGCAGTACAATATAAGACAGTCGATCAAAATAGAAGCACCTTGTAAATTTGAGTCTTAGGGCACAGTAACAATAATATGGAGACTTGTTTTTAAGGTGCAGAAAAGAGAAAAAAAAATAAAGACTATTAGAAAGCAGAAATCGTATTCAGATATATTTTTGTACTAAATAAGTTACACTTTGTACACTGTACCTGCATTAGTTTGACTATTACCAACACTGTAATATTTCATTGACAGCATCTTAGAAAAGACACCCAGCCTCTGTTCTTTTACAGTAGATACATGAATCTTTATTACTTTATTATGATTTGGTACCTGCATTTCGGTTACAATTGTACATAACAACATAATCATAACAGAAATATAACAATATAATATTCATAATTTTCATAGCAATAATAAACTGTACATTCATATTTTTATATATATATTTATATATGTATATATATTTACAATACATACGTGGCCGTACATGACTAGAGATAAACTGTGAAGGTCAGGTTTCACACTGCATATACAGTATACTACAAAAGGAGGAAAAAATAACCAAACAGAATACACTCATCTGGCATTGGCTCACACCCTGTAGGGTATGATAGATTATAAATGCTTTTACTCTTATCTAAGACCTATGGCACAGACATTTGACCGCCACTGAAACTAACCCCAGACCTGCTGGGAATGTACAAAGTTTACTGTAATCTGAATGGTTTAAAATGGCGACACCACAAAGCTTGTAGCCTGTAGTATGTAGTACACAGTTGGCATCCAGCATCTGGCACTGTAATTTTACTGAGTACAAAATCACTATTTTACCCCTTAAACTGTCTGTGGGCCCATATTAAACTTCCTTTTTCACTTCAAAACAGCTACTGAATCATTAATAGCAGCCAGCAGTTTAAAGTGTTAAAATATTAGACAAGATTTGTGTGCCCCCAGAGGAAATGAAGCTTGTTTTTTATGTCCAACAGATCATTTCTCCCAAGGTACAAGGCCATCAGGGTTGAATAGCAGGTTGATCAGCATACTGATGTACAGCCCCGATTAGATCATTTATGTCTAACGAGGTAGGGACGCAAAAACACAGAACTCACTCTCACTCTCATTTTCACTTTCTTGTCAACAAGCACTCAAACACTTTTCCTAGTCGGTTTGAAGATGCTGCATATCGCGCGCACACACACACACTCATAGTTTAACTTTAAAGTTTTCCTGCTGTCTTTGGTTAAAAGAGGTGAAAACCGCCTCACTCAGTAAAAGGACAAACTCCTAAAACGTCAGTTCCAGGAGTTACATCCAACACAGAACATCAGACACAGCAGGAAAGTCAAAGGAGACTGATGGCTCTTAAATGTGTGGGGCTGGGGTGCAGAGCACAGAGGGCACCTTTTGTTACTGTTTGGATAGCTTCTGGCTATGTCTGTCACTATTCATGTAGGAAACAGTTTTTTGGGGTTTTTTCAGTTGCCTGGTCTAAATCTCTGGCTTTCCTTAGGCTTGCAAACTTAGTGACTCAATATGTTGTAATGTCTTTTGTGCCAACTCTCAAATTCTTGCAGTCCACAAAAGGCATTTGCATTTACCAGACGCTTTTTATCCAAAGCGACTTCCATTCCATTCCCTAACTACAGGGGACAGTCTCCCTGGAGCAACTGGGGGT
>JBBJLS010072366.1:0-10434 GCA_037577275.1 Bryconaethiops microstoma
TGTGTGTGTGTGTGTGTGTGTGTGTGTGTGTGTGTGTGTGTGTGTGTGTGTGTGTGTGTGTGTGTGTGTGTATTTGTTTGGTGGAACTGTACTTAATGCAAATCTTCCAACTTTATTATATCGGTTTGCATGTGAGAGAGAGTGAGAGAGAGCGAGAAAGAGAGAGAGAGAGCTTAGCAGTTAGAGATGGGCTTTATGTACTTTACACACTGACTGTTTAGGCCGTTTACAGCAGCATAGGACACACACAGCAGCAGGCTGAGGGTTCATCGCAGGTCGTTCATCAAAAACAAACACGTACACTGTGTGTGTTATTTGGGGGTCACTCAGAAGTTTGGTATAGGCGGTGGAGGTTTAAGCTGCAACATTAACTGATGCTCACTTATAGATTACATAACCCTGTCCTGGCAGCCGCTCTGACGCGACCGTGCCAGAAACACGGGTATGTGATCCATTATCATCAGGGATCACAGGGATTTGCATATCACTGTCAAATTTAAACCCTTCTTTTTGTTTTTCTGTTACTCACTTAAAAAAAAAAAAATTATATGAATATATGGTACTTTTATATGAGGAAATGATCCAGGATTAAGTATCATCAATATCTTTGTAAAATAATCCACATAGCAAACTTTTGCAACAAAAAATTTGCTAAATGAGGTAAGCAACATTTACCAAGCAAAATGTCTTGAAGTAAGCAAAATAATACAAAATAAGCAAAAATGTACACTGTAAAACAAAAAAAACTACAGTTTTACAATTAATGATCTAAATTCAAGACAATACATTTTCTTTAATTTAGATTCTTTTTTTTATTTGAAGAAATCTTGCCACTTTACACTATGAAAAAATATATCTAAAGATAAATACTTGAGAAATAAGTTTGCAGTTTATGGGTTTAATGTCTCAACACATTGGCCAGAGGTCAGCCCTGGACCTGGAGTAGCCCTGTCCTGCACAGTTTAGTGCCTGATTCAACCCATCAGCTCTTTACCAATTCAGTTTAAGGTAAAAATTGTTTACATTCATGTACATAAATCAAGAACGATTTTATACCTGTAAATTATCATTTTGGAAATATGTGGTTAATTATGCTTAAAAACTCACAATATTTCCCATAATTAGCTTTATCATTGTGTAGGAAATGTTGACACAGGATATACCATTTCTGGCCAGAACAGTGGCATGAATTATGTACTCAAACGGACCTATACAGAGAATACAAAATACAATTAAATTAAATAAAAATAGAAATAAACATCTTAATATATAAGCAGGACTATGTAAGTGTAGAAGTGTAAATATACCCTAGTATAAATATAGCCATAAACAAATGTACACTACACATGGAGTTTTGCACAAAAGAGACACACACTGTTTAGAAAAATAAACGCACTTTTGAAAGTGGAGCAGAAATTGATTAGAAGTGTTTTTAAGGTCAGAAATGATGTCGAATATTGTTCATCCACACAGAAAAATTGCTTTACAGTGTTTCATTCACATAGACCCCTTATTACCTCTCCACAGAAGCATCATAATGAATTACCGCCGGGAGCTGAGAGGTAGAGCTGAAAAGCCTGGGGTCTTGTAGATGTTTGGGTTGAGGAGGACTCGTATTTGACACCTTGTTTCGGACTGTGTTGGGTTATTCCCAACAATTCCCTGCCTCCTGATGGGGTCAAAGCTAGCAGGTGTGATGTGGTTCTGCCCTCCGTCTCCAGCTCTAACGCGTCTCCGCCACCTGGCCGCTCTTAGAGAGAGACAGAGAGAGAGGCTTGCGTGTTAGAGAGAGCTGCTGCTGTCACGGGATCTTCCAGTGGGCCATGTTAAAGTGATCTCACACATCGCGTGCCTGTTTGCCCACACATCTCAGCTCAATAAAGCGTGAGGAGGGCGAACGAGCCCAGGGAGAAAGAGGGAGAGAAACAGAGAGAGAGTGGTAGAAAGAGGGATGATGATGATGATGATGATGATGATGATGATAATAATGATTAATAATAATAATATGTGCCGTCTGAGGTTATCAAATGTGGAAATAAGTACAAAGTGAAGGTGGTCTGGGGGGAAAATACATAGACGGTCAGTCAAAGAACTGAGACATAGCTGGTGCCAAAAGCCGTTGAGAGATTTGTGAGTTTTGCATTGACCAGTTACACAGCTACCAGGTCAATATTATTTTCACTGTAGCATCACAGCTCCTCGTTTCTTTTACTCTTACATTCATTTGTTCAATAATGTTAACAACAAAGAGTTGATTCAAACCAACAGGAGTGTGATTTATTATTTTTTTTGTGAGCCCTGGTCCTGGAGTAGCCCAGTCCTTTCCAGTTTAGCGTCCATCAGCTCATTGACCATGTGTTCAAATAGGAAAACAACAAAAGTGTGTGAGAACCACTGCTACACTTGTTATCCAGTTATTTTTAATGCATGTTGTGGGGCAAATCAGCTTAACTGGTTTTACTGAAGCCAAATCAATTCTTGATTCAAATCCAAACACTGATTATACAAGACTGTACAAAAGAATGGAAAGCAATATTTTCCATCATTTAGATCTCAATACAAGTTTTTCTTTCAGCAGTGATGTTGATGTAATATGCAAACATGTGAATACACTAAGTCCAGTGATGTTCTGTTACATTATTTGTATTGGTTTGGGGGGAAAAAACATAAAATATCATTCCATACCTTTAGCACAGGTCATATGTTATTTGTGCAGAAACGTAAGTAAATAAATGCTGTTTACAGAGCCCATTTAAAGTCAACTGTCACTTTACAAAGTAGTAAATAAACCAAAAATATAATAAACAAGAAACAAGAAACAATAAAAGCAACAGGAGAGGGTAAAATAAATAGTGGAGACAAATGAAACAATATAAAATGAATTATGTATTAAAAGAAACAATGCTTGAGACTGTGGGACGGCCATGAGTAAAAGTTTTCAGAGAGGATTTGCACTTATTTTCTCATAGAAAATCAACATAGGACGAGGGGTGCCAGAAATTTTGCACACCACTGTATTTTATTCATGTGGGTTGTTTGAATCAACAGTTTGAATCATTTGCATGCCAAAGTGATTCCGTCACGTATAGGAATTTTTTTTCCTACTTAAGCAAATTTTTTAAATACGTATTAATTAATATATTAATTCTATACTTTTTATATACACTTTTTCATTATAGTTTTAGAATTAGAGGATCTGACTATGTGCATTTAGCATCAACTGGGTAATTTCTAAAAAAACATCCCAAACAAGTTAGCCAGGACAACAAAGAGAAACGGGGCCAAAAAGTTCTACAGAGCATGAAAAATTGCTAATATCTAATGTTTTGTGGAGCTGTAGTATTAACCCGACAGAAAAAAAAAAAAGCAAAAATAAAAAAAGGTCCTTTGAAAGTGCCTTGGCGCCTTCCCACTTGATCTCACTTTATTCCACATGGCTATTATGGATAAAAGAAATCTGCTGGTTAAGAAAAAAGAAAATCTCAGTGGCATTATTTGCTTTGAAATTCGCTCCAACAAGTAGAAGCGTTCATGAATTACTCCCTTTGTTAAATAACTATAAGTCACCCTTCTTACCCTTAGCCTTTATGCTTTTTCTGCTATTGCAACAGAGAGCAACAACAACAACAAAAAAGGGAGGATATAAAAAAAAAAAGCCCAAAGAATAGCAGAGAAAAGCATGGCATACGCATGGACAGACATATTGAACAAAAAAAAAATCTATTGTGAAACAACTGCCCACTTTCGAAGCGCCTCAAGAAACGTCTCGAATCCGGCCGAGGAGAGACGAAACGGGCCGCAAGGAAGGCTTGATTAAAGCCCCCCTGCTCTTTGGGTTTTTTGGGGGGTTTTTTTGATGGGAAAAATTTCTGAGAGAAAGAGTGGGTTCACAAGTTCAGCTGAGATGTTTCTGTTTGGCTTCTTATGAATTAATGATTAAAGCGTCTCAATTAATTGACCTAATAATGGGATGCACAGATAGCTGAAGCCGTTTAAAGCTCTTGATGTCTGTTTTTATTTTTTTAATTCTAGTGAGAAAAAGAAGAAGAGAAAAAAATTTAATTTCACATGACTTAGTTATGTGACTGACCCTTTGGTGATATTTCATGAGGCTCAGGAAAGTCATGAAAACAAGAGCACATCTGTTGACCCTTTATGGTTTGGCTTTTGATGCACTGTAACAAAATCACTTTAAAATAAGTAAAAAGGCTTTAAAACGTAGTTTTTTTTAACTTCACTATACACTTTCTGCTCAAAAGTCTGTAGACTTAACATTTCTTTCTATTTAAGGGTACAAACAGTAACACCAATTCTACGAAGACTTTAGTCATGATTGCAATGATCAAAACACTGCATTAAGAAAATGAAAAAATCTTTTTTTTTTAATTAGACCCAGGAATGCCATGAAAACAAGAATATATCTGTTGACCCTTTAGTTATGGCTTGTGGTGTACCATAAAAAAAACAAAGTAACTAGGCTTTAAAATTTAGGTTTCTTTAACAATATTTAGCAATATTATGTCCAAAAGTTTGTAGACTCAAAGTTTCTTCTGTAATCAAGGGTACTAATGGCGAGCAGTATCAACACCTATTCTAGGAAAACTTTAGGCTAGAAATTTGAGTGTTTTCTCACATTGTAAGTCACTTTGGATAAAAGTGTGTGCCAAATAAATGTAGTGTAATGTAATATAGATGTTGGAACATTACTGTGGGGATTTGATGGCATGTAGGAGCGGCTCAATACTTCATGTCCAGTACAGATACTGCTAAAACTGATAATGTAATCGCAGATATTGAAACATTGCTGTGAGAATTTGATGCCATCTAGGAGCAGCTCAATACATTTCTGATATTGTGAGACCTGAGAATTTGTCAGTACTTGTACCAATCCAAATCTGGCTTTTCGCTTCTCCTAAACAACTAAACAACTGTTACATTTGTCCTTACTTAACCTAACCTTGATTAGCATAGTAATTTCTACAAAGTGCACTACGTAGGGCATAGGAAGCCATTTGAGACACAGCCTTGCTATCTCTCTTTACAGCATGTTGCTCACATTTACGTGATAGTTCAGGTTTTTTCCAATATCTGAGCCCATATCAGACCAATACCGTCAGCACACCCCCCCCCCACCCTTGGGAACGACAGTCTGGTGGGCCGGTCTTGGCTCAAAATGCCTGGGCCAATTTTTTGTCCCAGTCCAGCCCTGCTGAGTATTGAATCAGCACATCCCGAATTGCATCCAGCCACAAATGCATTGATGAGATCACGTATTGATGTTCGATGATTAGTTAGATCCCAAAAAACCCTCCACTTTGTCCCAAAGGTATTGAATGGAGCTCCATCACCCTTGAGAATGCAGTTCCATAGGCCAGTGCCGACACTTGGTGAGGTGACCTTAGCCTCATGTGTGGATGCTCCAGAGCGTCCCATTCTATATTATTAAGGCTGTGTGTGCAACTGGGGCAGTGTGTGCAACTGTGTCAGTGACTGGTTCACCTAAAGCAACTCACAATTAAGGGAAACCTTTACACACACAGTGTAAGCTGGTGCCGATTATTGTTCTGTTAAATTAATATTAAATGTACAAAGAACTCAAGGTTTTAAAAGAGGGCGGATAACCTTGTTGCTAAAACATTTTTTAATTGCATGTTGTAGAGTTTCATTAATTATTTCTCACCCCGGGAGTCACAGTTCATTGAAAAAAGAGAGGAAGAGATATTTTAGTATTTGACTACTATTTTACTATTTAACATTTTAGCAGATATGTTTATTTAATACTGTTTTCTACATAGTACTTTTGCCTACTTTGGCCTATTTTTATTTTATTTTATTTTATTTTGTTCTATTAACTTTGTACTGTCCACTCTCTGCATTTACTAAATCGAATTTCCCACTTGTGGGACTAATAAAGGTTTATCTTATCTTATCTTATCTTATTTTATCTTATCTTATCAGAACACCTTTGGAAACAGCCCTGGATGGTTATGAATTCTCTGAGGAGAAATCAGTCACGCCAGTTAAACATTCACCATTTCAAACACCTCTTGAATGGTTAGTCTGCAAAAACTTTGAATTTGCATGAAGTCCAGTGGTGTCAAGAGGTCACACATGAATAAAATATACTACATTAACAGCTGTTGTGGTTGGTTTCCCTCTTTTTTCTGTTGCAAGAACTGTATTAATGCAACAGATGTTGATCGTGTCAACCCATTTGAATAATATCTCAACTTTTTCTTGTATTAAAAAGCACATTTGAACACAGTTTCAAGTAATAATTATTCGACCATTGCTTAAGGACTGATTGAAGATAATCTTTACATTTTTGAGTTATGCCTGACCCAGTGTGTTAATTAGTTAAGGCGTAGATACGGAATAGTCATATTTAGCGACGTACAACAGTGCTTAAGAATTACTCATCATTTCGGAAAGTTTTCGTAGCGTACCCGCTATACTGTTTACATACGCTACTGTTACAGTTGTCTGTTAACTGCTTGTCTATTGTCTACTGTCTCTTTCGTAACTTGCACTCTGTTGAATATCTCTAGGCTATCTGCTGTACAGTGATCCATGGAGAAACGTTGTCTCATTACATTATGTATGTGTGCACAGCTGCTGATGACAATAAAGTAACCTTGAATCTCGGACCTTGAAGGAAAAGTACAATCATGTGCATTGTGTAGGGGTCCCAAAGACAAGAACTCCAACATTTAATAGCTTAACCACGCTAAATATATCTGTATCTGAGAACACTAGAATAGTCCTAGTCTTCCTTTCTACAAACACATACTTTTTCTGAATTCCTCACAAGATGAAAGCACGAATAGGCTCGAGATGTTCAGGTGTCGGAAGGGTCTGAAGTCATGTTAGAGCTGCGTGAAACGCTGAAGGTGGCGCTGTAGTGAAGAGAAAAAAATAAGGATTTTAGAGGCGCTGTATGTGAATCTCTGCCCCTCTACACCCCTTCTCTCTGCTGGAAGAAGGTGCATGGTGAAAACTTTCCTCGAGACAGTGGTGTGAGGGCTCAGCTGCACAGACAGAGGCAGGCGTGGTTCCTGAGCACATGAAGGACGTCAGATCAGGGATTATTTATTATATATCAGCACACGGGGGATGCGATCTGCAGCGTCTACAAGGTAAGAGAGATGAATGTCGTGCGTGCTGTGACTGTGGTTAGTTGTACCGGGGCTGTAAAACACAGTGCATCTCCTGTTAAATCGCCTGAACGCGGGATGACTGATGAATGGTGAATGATGGAGCAGTTGGAGCTCTGATACGGAGCCCTGGTGTTTAAGAGCAGGCTCCGTGGTGTCTGGTCATTAAAACGACCCGTGTTTCCTCTAGAATCATCACTTTATGCAGGGCAGAGAAAATGAGGGGAAACCGTCCGTGTTTTGCGTGAATAAACGATGCAGCCGCCTCTGCTGTTTTCGCCTCGTGTTTCAGAACCGCTTCTGACATTTCTGTCATCAATGATTTAGTAGTCGAGTAGTTTCTAGTACTTTTCGCTCATCTCTCTTTCTCTCTCTCTCTCTGCCCCCCTGTCTCTCTCTCACTCACTCACTCACTCTGTCTGTCTCTGTCTGTCTCTCTCTCTGTGTATCTTCTTCTCTCACTCACTCTCCGTCTCTCTGTCACACTCTCTGACTGTGTCTCTCTCTCTTTCTAGCTCTCCCTCTCTATCTCTTTATCTCTCTCGCTCTCTCTCTCTCTCTCTGTCTCCCTGTCTCTATCTCTCTTTCTCTCACTCACTCTCGCTCTTTCTCTGCCCTCTCGGCTTTACAGTTCTAAGAAAAATCTTTACATTATGTGGTAGCTTTTTCAACTTTAAATAGTTAAGTGCTACAGAGTACTCTTTTCGATTTCTGGCACTTTTATTATTACAAATGAACCTCTTCTCCTCTCGTCTGTTCTCTTCTGTACTCCACTTTCCTCTAGTGGAATTAGTCTTGTAGGTTCACTTTCATTGTTCAGCTCTTAAGGTACTTCAGAGCTTTTCATTTTTGCAAAGCCCTACATGTAATAGTAACATGGGTTATGGCATGTTACAGATTCCTTGAGGCCATGGGGTTCCTTGCTGAGGGGCACACTGATTCATTCATTCACTGAAGGCTTCCCTGCTGGCAGCCTTGGGATTTGTGCCTTTAGTGCCTTTAGGGGTTATAAGAGCAGTCCTTGAATTTTCTGTATGTTCAGTATGTTCAGTTTATGTGCAGTTGGACAAAAGGACATAACATCCTGCCATTGCTTTGTGAAGCCACCTGTGTCAAGTGTTTACCTAAACACTTGCATGATGGGTCCTTATCTGTGCTGTTATAGTGGTCTCCTCTCTTCTTTTTTCATTACAGGGACACTTTGATTGCTTCAGTCTAAGCCATGGCACTTTTTTGCAGATCAAATGTGATTGAATTGAAGTCATTCGTGTATCACTTTTCTTGCATTTCTATAACCTTTTCTTTTACCATCAGATGAAGAACAAATGGTCCTTTGTGTGACAGGAGACATGTGGCACACTCTTGGCTAGGGTGACCCTGAGTTTAGTTCCAACCTCATTGACTCTAATATGTAGATGATCCTAAAGGTCTTTATTACCCAGAAAAGGTCTGTTAAATTAGATTAGACTCAACTCTCCAGGACAGTTTATCCACAGACTTACACTTACTTTAGGCATGATGTTATTTTTGGCCTGGACATGACCTGCAGGTATAGACTTCTGTTCCTTACCATTAAAACTTAACAGTATTTTAATCAATGTACATTGTTTTCCATGTACATATTGCACAAAGCCTTAAGATGTGATAAACTCAGGAGTCTAAGGCGTTAAAGTGACTGTCATGGGTGATCATTTCTGGATCTGTGGAAATTTGGTGGAGCGAGTTTGATTGGTTACGAACAGCATGCATAACAGAACAGGGATAATTGGAATAAATCTTGGTTTTGTCATGTTTCTGTAGTAATGTTAAATTGTCTGAAAATGGATTTCAAACTGTAAAAAGGTTTTTCTTTTTTCCCAAAGTGAAATGGCAGATTCCAGTTTGATGACACAGTGTGTCCAGGTGTCAGTGTTGCTTTTGAATCCAAGCAAAAATGAGACAGTTGTTTGGTTTCTCTCTTATCAGGGTCCTTTCAGGTCCTATTTCTCAATTTATAACAAAAAGAAAGAGCTGTAGTTGTCCAAGTTGACTTGGACATTCATATTTCTATTAATTTTTTTTGTTTTGTTTTTTTGGGGGGATCTTATCGGCTCAAGATTATAAACTGCAGCATTTCTCACCTCCCTCGCTTTTTCCTTCCCCTTCCAAGAGTGTTACAGGGACTGGAATGAGCTTTCTTTGATGCCACAACAAATCTGATGCAACATAAGTTGTCTTTGTTTGGCTTTCCTGGTTTTTCACAGGTCTCCTTCTGGTTGCCAACCCCCTTAGAGTCTGTATTTTCATGTTGGGCACATAAAATTATACTGCACTGTTCTTACCCAGCAAGACTGATTTATCTACGGTCTGTGTGGAGGAGGAGGAGTACTATGAAAAAGTCTAAAAAGAACAGAAAGAGAAGTGCTAAAGAAATGGAACAAGAGATTTAACAGCAGAGGGACGAAGAATTAACTTGAGGATCTTGTTGAAGAGTGAGAGGAAGTAAGTGATGTAAGATAGAGGCTTTTGACCACAGTGCTTATTTGGAGGGGTGTAATTATCAAAGCTGAGATGACAGGAAAGCTTTTAGCAGACTCATGTTCTGAATAACAATTGTGTCCTGGTACGTTATCTAATGAGATATTGGAAAGCAGATCTTAGATTCACTAATGGTCTAAGCAAAAGCAATCTTTAACCTAAATTATACTGCTTTCTGTTTCCTTATTGTCATATTGGCATATTGGCATACTATAACACCTTATGTGCAATATTATCACTTCTATTCATATTATAGTTTGTTTCCAATGATTTTTATTTTTTGCTTAGATTTAACTTTATTTTATTTGGATTTTTATTTTGATCAGATTCTATTTAGACTTATATTAGACTTATATTATTTATTTTATTATTGTATTTTATCTTACTTTTGTTTTAAACTACTCTGGTGTCTTGTGTCTCTCTGTGTCTGTGTGATGTGTCAGTCACCACATAAACAATTTCCTCCGAGATAAATAAAGTTTTATGATTCTGATTCTGATTGAAATTACAGATGGCTGCAGCGATGAACTCTCTAACAAACAAACAGCACTTTCTTGTGTGTTGTGAAATTTCTGACAACCTAACATGGCCCAATTTCGGTTTAGAATCCAGACGTTCAGTTGATCCTACAAACACACATGCTGTTGATCAAGATACTCCACATGTAATCCGCAGTTCCGTGCACTAATGTGTTTTAACGTAATGCCATACCTGACTCAGTATGCCACCCAACTCCTGGTACAAGCCACCATAGTTATCTCTC
>JBBJLS010072367.1:0-10433 GCA_037577275.1 Bryconaethiops microstoma
TATATATAAAACTCTTGAAAACAACGAGGTTCAGGTGCCTCTATCCTGTCAGTGACTCGTTCTTTCGAATTCCATCATCTACACGACATGATACGAAGTTTAAAGACACTACTGATAATGCTTTGCACAAGTTTCTTCATAGAATCTTCAGTTCATCATTCTAATATTTACTACACAATACTCCCTGTTTTTTACTGACTTGAGTTTTCTGTTATGCTTTAGTACAGCGGTATTATAAGTACACGCACACACACACATTATAAATTATATGTTTATAGTGATAAATACCATAATACTATACATTTGGCATTAAGCATTATGTGTGTGTGTGTAAGTGTGTATTATCACATATATGCCGCACCGAGAGTAGATTCTGGCTGATTCATAACCAGCTGATTCGGTTCAGTAAGAGTGAATCGGTTTGTTACTCGAGCTCAGGTGGGGGCGGAGTCTGTGCTCTCCTCGCGGCGCTGCGGAGTCTGTCCTTCTCATAGCAGCACACGGAGCCCCTAGAGCAGAAGCATGCTCTCTGCTCTTTAAACTGTGGAAAAGACACTGTCTTCAGACTCCTTCGGAACAAAATATAAGGTAAGAGACTGCGTACGTCAAATTTTAAATGAGCCTGAACTTGTGTTCCTTTTCACCAGTTTCTTATTAGAGTGTTTTGGTCCACCTTTAACCGTGTAACAGTTGAACTGGAGACTGGACTGAACGTTTCGTCATCGAAACGCAGCTTCTGCACCATTTAAGATGGACAATTATTCTCCAAACTCTTTATGTTCAAGTTTTTCGTCTTTAAAGACAGTCGTCAGGGGCAAAACTTGGTTCTGTTGATTATGCTGACTTTCAGTCCCGTCTGCTTTCATCTTCAGACTCCTTGGAGGGCACTGCTGAAGGAAAATTCGGACGATGTCCCACACGAGAACATCTCTAACATCTCAATGGATAGTTGACTGACCTGCAGGAGAACATTGCTGCTGGTCGTGAAACTGTTTACCTTCACCCACACTCATATAACCTGTTTAACTTTTTCTCAACATGTCTCATGCTCAGGTGGAACTGTCTGGACTTGGTTTTCCAAGTCTACCTGTTGATGTAGATGCTGAGTGTTTGGAAAGAATGTCCATCAGGAGAAATTCCTATGTGCTCCACAAGCTCAATGTGGACACTGAGCCTCAGTTCTTTAACAGCGCTCTCTCAAAGGCGCTGTCGTGGTCAGCTGAGAACATCCTGTCTGAGACTGGGGCAGAAGAAGGGAAGGTGGACTCTCCTCCCCCATCTCCCTCTCCAGTCTCCAGTCCTGAGACTCCAGTTCCTTCAGAAACCGCAGAGACGTGGAGGGGCTCGGGGCAGGACCCCAGCTCTGACTCGGACCCTGAAGTGGTCAAGCCACAGAAAGCCGTTTCCCGGCAGTTGAGCAGGTATGAGCAGGAGAAGGAGGACATGGAGACCAAAGCTGTGGCCACCTCGCCGGATGGACGGTACCTCAAGTTCAATGTGGAGATTGGGAGAGGCTCCTTCAAGACTGTCTACAAAGGACTGGACACGGAGACCACCGTGGAGGTTGCGTGGTGCGAGTTACAGGTAGGTCCATGTCTTGGTTGCCTGAGTGGGTTGTAAGCAATAGTTTGAACCATCTGAATTTTGTTCATCAGCCAAGAAGTTGCTGGACCCCAAATGTTCCTTAATTTTGCACTGCAGGAGACTGTAGTGGAACAGGTAATGGAAGGATACACCCCGCCAAAAACACTTTACCAATTTTCCCAATCATCTCAAAATACAGTGTTTGCAAATAGCCATCCAGAGTGGGTTCGGTGTGAAATGATACATCGTATAGACTGTTTTTCTTTACAGTCACCAACACAAATTTAGCTGTTATTTACTACTGGCCCCCAGTACACGTGTTCTGAATCTTTATATGGAATATTGATGATGGTAATCAGAATAGTAAACCAGAACTAATTAATTTAGGGACTATTTTGCCTCCTGACACCCTACATGTACCCCTCCATGTGTAGGTTTACTTTTAGACCAAAAGCTTCTCAAATCTCTGGTTAAACAATGTCTCAGGAATCAGGCAACACATTCATAAACATTTAATGGAAGAACTTTTTGTGTGGGAGCTTTTAGTGGAGAGATCTGGTTCCATTCACCACCACTGTGAACAGTTCTGCCCTGGCAGGTTTCTCTAGAACAGAGCGTTTCACGCCAAACCCACTCTGAACAAATTTGTGAAGAAATTGTGTAAAAATCAGTAGCTCTCCCCTTCAGGGCGATCTCTAATTGACTTGTGGTTTGAAAGATTGTATTGTACTATTTTTTGAGAGAGACAGCCTTTATATAAAGGTAGTGTCTGGGGGCTTGACTAAACCAGACTTCATGATATGGAGAAAATGGCTGTATTGCAGTTATGTTTCTGTGTAATGACATTATGATATGCCTTGAGATATGTAGCCAAATGCATTAACGAAACCGTGGTGTTTCATATTAGGACTACCTGAACGCCTCGATTTAATCAAAGCACCCTCAGAAACTCGACTGCAATAACTAGTTAATAAGCCTATACAATACAGGCCTTTCGCCTTGTCTAAGCAGTGCTGCAGTGGACATAGAATGAAATGAATAATAAAGGGCTGGACATGGAGACCACGGTGGAGGTAGTGTGGTCTGAGTGGCAGGAACCTCTTCTTATGTTTCTTGGCTGAATTGAGTAGCTATAATGGTCCTGTGGGTGCAAAAGTGGGCAGAAACTACTTCCATGTGCACAAGAGCACTTTTTCAGAAGACGCTCATTTCATTCCTTCACATTCACTCATCCCTTTTTTGGGTTTAATTTCATTGTGTGATGTTAGTTTAGCTCCTGGACTGCTTCACTGTCACTCACAGTCGAGCACAGTTCCTGTGCTGATAGGTGCTGCATGGATCGAGAAGTTCTGCTGCAGTTCTGCAGGGCAACTTTTCACTTGATGAGGTTTTGTGCCTCATATTTTATGCACTTTGTTTTTTCTAGACTTTTATCTGAGGACTCTGTCCATCTTCATGTGGACCAAACCAGCTGGCTTTAGATGGTTCAGCTTGCAAACATGACAAGGGCATTTCCAAACCACTTAATTCAGGCTTTAACATTGCAATAGTAAAATATAGCCATTTTATTTATTTTTGACCCATCCTTCTGAGTGTTTATGGAATGTTAAAAAAGTAGTCATCTGAGCTAAATCAGTTTTCTTTGGGGACTGTTTTGCCTCACAACACCCTGAGTCTACCCTTCCACCATGAGTGGTTTAGTTTTATGCTTCTCAGAACTCACATGTCTCAGTAATCAGGCATCACCCTCAATCATTTAATGGTATAACTTTCAATGAGGGAGTTTTTAGAGGCAGACGTCTGGTGCCATTCACCACCCTTGCGTGAAATTCTGACTCTGTGAATTTCAGGAGCGTTTCACACCAAACCCACTCTGAACGAATTTGTTTGCATCTTCAGAAAACTGAAAACAATCCCCATTATTATGAGCACTACAGTTTGCTTGAGTATAATTGTCAGACTAGATTGCACCCGGCTGTGATTAGAAATATCTTATGACATACGCAGTGAAATAACTGGTCAGTATTTCCTGTTAAGTATTTATTAGCCTTTATTCTGGATGGTTGTAAATGACTTTTAGTTCAAAATCAGGCCTGTTCGTGGACAGAGTTAATCCTGAGTTGAGGAAGCCCCACTGTTAAGTAGCACTGTTATAGGACAGTAATCCAGTCCTCTCTCTCCCTCTCTCTCTCTCTCTCTCTCGAAACTGAACCAGACTCGCTCCTATATGGCTTGCTGATAATTTTCTACTTTTATTTGACTTAATTTTCGAATGCACAGGTCCTCACCATGTCTATTTTACTGCCCAGTGAGAGCACTGAGCTCAGTTAATCCTTCAGTTCCCAGGCTTATTACACGGTGAGGCCTATTATTCAGTAATTACAGGGTAAACTGAGTTATTCTTAAGATTTAAGGGTGCAAAATAGAAGCTTAGACCCGCTGGCTGGTCCTGGCCATTTTTGGGGTTGGGACATGCTCAAACTTGATGCCATTTTTTGGTCAGAATCTGGCTTTTAGCTTGATTTTATCTGAGAATTAATTTTTTTCTGTGCCAGCTCTGACCTGCTGCCGAGGTTTCCCTAGTTTGCTTGGTGCTACCAACCTGGGAGGGCGAGGGCTTTCCTACAGCTATCATATTGCTAGCACAAAGTCATAGCACAGCTCAAGATTGCTTGGAGCACAACGAAACCAAATGCCTTAATTTTACCTAAAAATTACTTTAGTTTTGACCTTAATTTCCCATACAGGAAATTAAGGAAAATTAAGGGAAAGAGTGCACAGATTAAGGCTGATTAAGGGGTAAAAGTACTGAATTTTCCCCTTACTTTTTAAATAATAGAACCTCTTGAATTAACGCCTTGAATTTAAGATTAAAGGGTTTCACACTCATGCCTTAAATCTAATTTTGAGGTAAAATTAAGGGGTATGTTTCACAAATTAATGTTCATTTAAATCAAATGAAGGGGTTTGCTGTATTTTCAGAGGTAAATTAAGGTAGGGTTAAGCACATTTTAAGTACATAGTGTTTCTTAGTGGAGTAGAGCATAAATCACCATTATCTGCATCACACCCAGAGGTCAGAGCACAGACTAGCTAGCAAGAGCAGAAGCCAGCATTTCTTGATTGTCATTTTTCGTACGTTTTCTTTAAAGTGGCATCAATGAATTAAGCAGTTTACTACCACAGGCACTAAGGTTGGTTATTTGAGAATCGTATATTTGACAATGCTTTGAAAGGATAGAGCAGATTTGTTTTCAGGAGGTCCCTGGAGTGGCCACCTGAGACGGCATCTTCACATGACCTCACGTGCTTTTCAGAGAATAAACACTGGAGTTAAGCTTGTCTAATGAAGCTTTCTCTCTCTTGCTCCGTCTCTCTCTTACTCTCCTGTATTTGTATTAACTGACAGATTGCTGAGAGGTTGTCGGTCACTGCTACTGGACAATGGGCTGTTTAAGCAGCTTCGAGCTCAGCAAATATCATACAGTAATGAAGCAAGGGGCCACAAATGGCCTCGTCTTATATTCCTGAATTCAACATCATGTTTCTTACGAGTGTTAATCAGAGAACCTGGTGGACAGTAATGCCCTCCCTCTAACAACATTCTCCCTCCCCCCACCACTCAGTATAGCTGTCCTCTCTCTCTCTGGGTGGGTAGGGTGGTCCTCTCTCTCCCCATCACTCAGCATAACTGTCCTCTCTCTCTCTGGGTGGATAGGGTGGTCCTCCCTCTCCACGACCACTCATCATAACTGTCTTCTCTCTCTCTCTAGGTGGGTAAGGTGATCCTGGTGATGCTAGCTAGTGCTCTTTAGCAGTTAATTAGCGGCTAGCATTCTTCTCCAAGTGTGTTGAATTGTCCGTTGCGTTAGTGGCAGTTTGAGAAGTTGTGGCGGAGCTTCATCTGTCTTCATGTGTCACCCTCCAAGTGTTGAGGGTATGCTGATTGTTCAGAGATCTAGCTTACGGCCGCAGATGAACACGACTACATAAAAATAACTTTGGTGTAATAGTAAACTCAGCTAGCTACTCATTTGTCACCAAAAGGCCATATGTGGCTACTGCTGTTGTCACATGACCTGCCCTACTTAGTTGTACTTTATGCAATGCTACAAATGATTCTGTGGTATTTTAGGTGATTTTTTTTTTATTGAGGTGGAGCATGTTAATTCTTTTTTTCGTCTGATACACAACCAGTCAAATGTTTTTCCACTACACTGAGATTTTCAGTCATTGGGATTGGGATAAAATTGGACACATCACCACACAATAAGTTAATAAGATGTCAAGACATGCTCTGTTACAGATTCTTACAATGTTGTAAACTTGTTTTATTTGACATTTTCATTTTTGGTTTTCCACTCAAGAGCTTTGCAGTGCTTAACAAGCATAAAAATCTTCAGTGTATGAAATAAGTGGGTAGGTGGTAGAAACCTGTAAATCTCTGGGTGAGGCTGTGAGTAAAAGAACGATTTTTTTAATAACACACAGCTTCCTGTCACAGAAACAGAAAAGCCTGGTGACAGTGTGACCCAGTGGCACGGGAGCTCAGCAGACGCGCGGCGAGGATAACCTTCTCTTATTCTATTAAACTTGGCCTCGGGCTGATATAACAGGTGTGGAGCACCGCGGCCTGTAGGAGCCACCTGGCCGTGGCCATTCTCTCCCAGCCAGCCAGAACATCTGACTTCGTCTCAGGACAATATGCTGAATCTTCAGCGGGTCTCTGAGTGACCATTTTAATACTGTATCTCTGGTGTACACGCCTTTTCCTCTTCTTCCTCCTGTGTTTTTGTAAAGGGAAAGACGTTCAATGGTTAAATCATTTGCTTGTTTCAAAAGAGGCTTGAGTGCTTCTAACCATCTTAATCAGCTCTAACAGGATTAAAGGCGATAGCTGCTGTGGCCTGTCCTTGAAGACATCACTGTGACAGTGGGTCGAATGTGAGCAGTCACTATGCTCTCCTTATCTCTCCTGACCCCTTTGCTTGCATACACACACACACACACACACACACACACACACACACACACACACACACACACACAGCTGCCGGTAACTTCATGTGACTTCGCTGCAACTTCGCTGCCTTGTTTCGGACTGAAATCATAAAAATTCGTCCACTTTCAGGTGTTAGTAATCACAGTTAACCTGTGGAAAAGAAACGACCTCTGGATGTCCAGATTCACCTAAAATCTTCAAAACTGTTGAGGTATTACTTTATTACTATTTACACGCTCTGCCTTTTCTCTATTGTGCTGTTAATAATAATAATAATGATAAAAGTAAACACAGTTCAATTCATCCATACTTACACATACCAATAAAATGATCAAAATTACCACTTCAAACAAAAATACAGCCAAAATAAAGGAACTATTGAGGTAAACCTGTTATAAATATGTACATAAATTAGGGTTGTCAGATTGTAATTTAAATCGGTAATTCAACCTATAAAATAATCTATTGACGTGTACAAGCTTGAAACAGGTTCAGTGATTACTTTGTAGTTTGAATAGCAACAGAGAATCCCTAAGTCATTATAAACTCTTGTTCAGCAGTCTGAGCACTCTCCCCTAGGTTTTCAAATTTATTAACTTTCAAATTTTTCTGAATCACCGAAAGGAAAGAAACCCACGACATCAGGAATTCACTAATGCATGCTTGTCAGTAGTTCTTTTAATGCATAATGCATATGATTAAATGTATGTTGGCATAAATTGTCTATACAGTTACTCAGTGAATCATCAAAATAACTTATTCAATTGCTAATATAATTGATAATGACAGGCCTAAAATAAATAGAAATAACAATGAAATAAATAAATTTCAAGTCAAGTAGTTTTATTGTTGTTTCAACCATAGACACTCGGTACACAGTGAAAAGTATAAAGCGAATTCAGTATGTTTACTATGTGAAATGTAGATTAAAATGAAACAAAAGTTCTTTTATTTCATCATTTTAGTTTACCGTTTTGTTGTGATGGAATATGATGGGTGCTAATAATATGCTAAAGTAAAAACAGATTTTAAGCCATAAACTCTAGCTATATGAATTTCTAATAAATATGAAGGGGTTGTGCGTTCCAAACCCGTGAAGCATAAAAACCCATGAAGCATAAAAGCAGGGCAGGGGTACCATTGTTAACAGCGGTTCAGGCAGGTTTATGATGGAATTTAGCTTTTAAAAGAGCTTTATAAACCAGTTAAAGGATTTTAAAATGAACTGTAAATGGCACAGGTGTAACGTACTTCCACTTTCCGGTGCCTGTGGCGTCTCTGAACATGCTCCAACATGTCTTTTACATTTTGAGGTAAACAAAAGGCTTTTCAGACATTCGCCATTCACCGATACCTTGCTCATTATCTGGGTAGGTGGGGTGGTAGATGGTTTGTCACCTGCAGTCAGAAAAACCCTCACAGCGAGAAAACATGAACTCATATTTGCAGCATCACTCAAGATTTACACCAAGACTAATCATCACTGCTTTGGGCTAAGTAAAAAAATATGTAAACTTGACTATTCAACCAAATAATAAGTTGGTTTTAAGCTTTGGTATCTTTGGTCTACAGATGCATATAAATGTGTGTCATCTGGAAGACTCTATGCTCACACAGCCCATAGACAGCAACTGATAGCAGAAGATTGGAAATAAAAATGGCCCAAGTGTAGAGCCCTGGGCAAAATATGGAGAAAATCTGTTCAGAGACATGTTTACCTAACAAAAGAATGTTTCCGAGTTTACAAATGTGTTATTTGGGTGTGTTTGCATGTTTAGAAAATAAAATATAAATAATCCAGGGTATTTCATAGAAGAGTAAACATAGGTGTAGTTAGGGTCTTGAAACATTCAGGGCTAGGGTGGGCTTAGGGTGCTTAAATTGATGGGAGGGGTGATTTGTTGACAGGTCGGAGAGAAGGAGAGTCTGCTTTTTACTTACTTTATGACAGGCTGAAGTTAGCTTTCATTCCAAGTTCCATTTTAAATTTGTGTACATGTGACTTTCTCCTGCCCGCACAGCACCATAAGATGGAACAGAAAATTCAAACTCAAGCTTCATGACTGATAGTAAGCAATGCTGAAAGTTGACAGATTAATGCAAGTTTTTAAAATGAGGACAAAAAACACAGGGTCTATAGAAGTAGAGCCTCATCATTTAAAGAAATTGAAAGTTTAAGTACCAAAAACAACAGGCTTGGACATTTCTCCGCTGTGGTACCCTTTTTTAAGAACTTTTTTTTTTTTAAAGAACTTTACCTTTTTTTATTTATTATAATTATTATTATTGATCATTTCTAGGCCTAATTATCTGCTAATTACATACTGTTGTAGAAGCTGGATAAGAAATAGTTTCAATTACGACATTTGAAATATAGCACAGTAGTCAAAATATAAACTTTGGCACCATATGGAGCTACATTTATTAAAACTACCGCAGAGCATTCATATTTATCTCCAACATTCTGTAGGGTGCATGTTTGGGGTGTGTGTCTTGTTTGTGTTCCCTGTACTGGATGTACACTCTCATAATGGGTGTCCCACATGAACTGCTCATCAGCATTTTGTGTTTCAGACGGACAGTTACTCAGCAACAGCACTCCGTTTGGGCTTTATCAGACATGACATTGCATGTTGTCGCCTCAGCATTTTGACCTTGCTACTGAAGTGCCTGAGAGGTCTCTATCTTCAGCAAGGCCGGCATTCAATAACGTAAATAAACCAGCATTTTCTGTAGCTTTAGCTAAGCTAATGTAGGTTACCGTAATTCACGAACACAGCCTTTACACCACAGGGACTCTTTCCACAATCCGCCTCAGGAGCAGGAACGCTAAGAGGTCTCTATCTTCTTTCATTAATGTACATAAATCAGCACCTTCTATGCATAAGCTAACCTATGTTACCGTACCTTACAAACACAGCATTTTTACATAACAGGGCCTGTTTTCACAATCCGCCTCAGGAGCAGGAGCGCTGATCTGAAATCAGTTGTTGTGATGTCAGAAATATGGAGGAAACTGATAAGAGTTTAGTCTTGCTTTGTGTACAACAGCCATTGTGTTGCCTAAAATGGCAGCCTGTAGCATTGAAGTTTCTTTTACTGTACACCGTAAATCACACCGTGTCCTAAACCACATCCACAAGTCTGTTCCTCCGTAATGAAGAGCTGGATGGCATTGGAGCAGGTCTGGAGAAAGTTTGGGGACATATTCATTGAAAAGATTTTGGTGACAACTGACTTCTAGTGTTACAGTTCCAGTTCTAAATTAAACAAGCTAAATGTGGCCTCCAAACATGTCTCAACTACATCTGGGGTCAGTGGACTGAGGTAGAGTATCACTTTAAAGAACCTCTGTGTAATGTAAAGCTTCCAAGCCAACTGATCCGAGCCAAGAACTAATAAAGAAACTCCATTATGAGGACAGAGTTGTTGTTGATTCGATGAGGTCAGTTTATTTCAGCTCACTCTTAATGCTTCTCATGATATCATGCCTGCGAACTCAGGGCACCCACAGATTCACAGCAGTACCAATGAATTATGAGGACACTGAACTGCTTCAGATGGTTGGATAATATTGTTTGCCATTCAGTTCATACCAAGACATTGTGGTGCCTGTGCTGTGTCCTCTGAGGGTACTGTGTTTTTATTAGATTTTTCTATTGAGCAAACAGCTGTATATAATACATGCAACTAGTCTTTTATAGATTTTTTATTACTTACAGCATAAAAATACATAAACTAGAACAAATACTACTTAAATAGATCAAATAATATGATTGTATGTATGTGTATGTACATATTTGTTTATGTGCGCATATATATATATATATATATATATATACACACA
>JBBJLS010072368.1:0-10433 GCA_037577275.1 Bryconaethiops microstoma
TGTCCTGTTTGTACTTTTCCTCCACACGTGGTCTGTTGTTGTAACTTGCTTGCTTGCTCCGTCCTAGTCCTGCCCCTCTGTTTGTGGATCCACCTGTTTGTCTTCCTGATGTCTCTCCTCAGTTGTCTCCACCTCCCGTTCATCTGTGTGCATACCCCTGTGTTTGCACTTGTCTTAGCCGGTCGTTCGTTGTCTCTACGTGTTAAGTTTAGCTTCTCATTGTTAGCGTCATTGTGTTTTCATGCTTTTGTCCGTTTATAGAAATAAAGCCTTGGGTAAATTTAGTCCGCCCTCGTACTCCATCACCATGTATGTTATAGTTGATTTTTGAGTGGAAGTAAACACTACCTCATCACCAAACTGGAGGATCATGGTGTATTAAAGCAGGTGAACCTGTTTTAGTTAGATAGTTTCCCTTACAATTGAAAGGTTGTGAATCCCATGACTGCCAGTGGCACCACTGAGGTACCCTTGAGCATGGTACTGTTCCCATAAACTGCCTCCCGGACACTGCCTCTCTGTCTGCCCCTTGGTGAATGGGTAAAACGCAGAGAACAACTTCACTCTGTTCACATTGTGTGCTGTGGTGTGTTCATGCATGACAAAACTGGCCACTTTACACTTTTTTCCTTTTGTTTCTGCATGTCTTTGTGTCTGCAGTAGGTCTGGTGCAGCCTGCTGTGGTGGAGCAGGTGGATTTGGCCCCCACTCTGGCCCTGGCCCTCGCTCTGCCAATCTCTCAGAACAGTGTGGGCCATCTGATCCCGGCCGTGTTCGATGAGGCCTCTCTCAGAGAGCAGCTCCGTTTCCTCCATATCAATGGCCACCAGCTCAGCAGCCTGCTCCGGGACAGCAACCCCGACTTCCACAAGGGTGAGTCCACCGACACGCATACTATCACAGCAGAAAGCAGGAAACTGGCAACATACACCAGACCCAAATCGTCAGATAATTCAAGTTTTTTGCTGTCTTGTGGTGACCGCACCAGAACTGCGAGCTACCAGGACTGTGCAAAGTAGCGTCTAGGTTTTATCTGTGGTTACCACAAAGGATGATAACAGATTAGCACACTAAGTAGTCTATAGACAGTGCACAGTTTCCCCACAGATGCACTCGTCCAGCTAGGATATGTCTGAAGTCCAAACCACATATATCTCTTAAAGACGTACTGATGTGGTTAAGAACACAGTATGACTGTTACCTTCAATATATAAACCAGACTTTTGCTGTGTAGCTGAATATAGCTGGCAGCCTCTTTAGTCAGCAGGACCTGTTTTCAGAATAAAACCTCAGAAGTAGCATTGCTGATCTAGAATCAGTTTTTGACAGTAACTGACATAAATACAGATGAATTTGATCCAGGATCTGTCCTCCTTATGACTGCTTTGTGAGTACCAGCCCCAGTGTTGTCTGCCATTGACAAGCCTGCATCACCTTAATAAAGAGCTGAATGCAGTTTGAGTAAATAAAGTCCTAATAATGTATTTTTAGGAAAATAATTTGAGTGACCAATGATTTCTAGGATTTATTACTGATCGCCTCATAGCGTTAAAATAGTTAAATGTAGGAAAATCTGAACACCGAACATTTAATGCCTGATCAACTACATGTAGAGTGAAAAGCAACTTGTATGGTTTTTTTTGTCAGAATAATTTAAGCACTCCTTTTTTCATTATTTAAAATTCTGTTGAAACTAATACATCCTTTTTCTTTCCAAAAAAAAAAGGACCAAAGGGCAAGTTGCATTTGTACTTGCATGCTGAACAATGTAAAATTAACACTGGAATGCAGTATTGTCATTTTCTGTCACTATACAGTTACAAAATGTGCAGAGTGCCTGATTCTGCTACATGATGTGAATCTGAGCCCTTTTCGTCAAAACGGCAAGGATAATAATATTCAGGACATTGCTCCAGTTTCTTGGTGTCGTGTCTTAAGTCTGGCACACATGCCCAGAGCTTTCACACTCACACCTCACAAATTCAAGTCTAGTTTTCAATCCAATTCAATTTCAACACCACTGCTCCTTTTGACAGCCTCAATAGCCTGACAATACCCAGAGCCGATAGAGGAGAGACATGAGAGCCTTTGGAATACCGTAAATCCATACAAACAGGCAGTTAAGGCGCTTGAGCCTAAATCCAAGTATTTTCTGTGTGTGTGTATATGTGTGTGTATATGTGTATGTGTGTGTGTGTGTGTGTGTGTGTGTGTGTGTGTGTGTGTGTGTGTGTGTGTGAAATAATCATATCCACACTCAACAGGACAAGAGTATTATACTCACGATCCACAGATCTCACACCTCTGTCTTGTGTGTGAGAGAGACTTTATCTCTTTTCTTCATGCTGGTGTTGGTACACATGCTCTCGTGTTCTTCACATGTATTTGCTTCAGGTGAGGGTGTTTGGATTATGCTGGCATGCGTGTGGTTAGCTAAATGAATAACAAAGTTAAAAAAAAAAAAGAAGAATAAGAATAAATAAGAGATTTGGTGCGATGTGTGTTGCCATGTGGTGTCACGATTAAGTAAATAAATAATTCTGTTTGGAACATATCTGTACCAGTTTTGTTGCAGGAAAAGCTGGTCTTGCTGTCTTTCTGTGTTATATGTGACCTAAATTATTTAGTTTCTCTTTTCTTATCCTTTTATTCAAACAGACAGTGTCCACTTTTTCAATATGGGACAAGATGGGGCAATTGCAAGCAACGGTAGCCATGTAGTTCTTCAGCATCTGCCATTCTGTCAGAAAGATGGATCCCTTGTTGCTTTTTGAGAGCACAAGCAATCTGTATGTGGCTTTCGGAGCAGTCCCTCCATGTGTGTGCTAAGCTGGTATGCTGTTCTGGTAACTAATGTTATTAATTAAGCGGTCCCTTGACATACATCTTTCTCCTGGGGAACGGAAGCAGTTATTCAGTTCTGTAAATCACCCGCTCAAAAATGGCTTTTTCCAGGAGTACTCATATATTTATTTGCTAGAAGTACAAGTTCAGTGGAGTTCTGACTTATGAGAGCTATTCTGATTCAACAAATGATCCATATACACAGACTGGCCACTTTATAAGGTCCACCTACCCTTTATCTACTATTAGTGTCAAATGTATTGGCTTTACTTACCATGTAGCACTTTGCAGTGTACAATTATTGTAGTGCATCTGTTTCTCTTCATTATTATTAGCCCCCTTCAATCTGTTTAGCACTGGTCAGGACCCCCACAGGAGCATAAATAAACAGATGTCATTTGGATGGGTGGCACGGCAGTGACACTGACATGAGAGTGACATGTTAATAGAAATGTTAGTGCATATAAGGTAGAAAAACCTAATACAGTGAATTGTGGGTGTAAAGTAAGCATGCATTTTATACATTTAACCAATGTGTTCTGTATAGGTTATGCATTCAGGCGGTGCATCTTACACTGGCAGCCAAAAAGAAATGCTCACATGTAAATATGCATGTCATACACATGTGTTTAGCAACTGTATTTGGAGTGCTTATTCTGCCTGTTCACTTAAAAGAGGAAAACCATAACAAGTGAATATTATTACAGCAAGACAATGCAAAATGCAAGTCATTTCATTAAATGAAATTTAGGCATGATATAAAAAAACATTTTGTGGGCCTATTGGAGAAGTAAGCTCCAACCACTATAAATGATCTGTGGACAGCAGCAAAGAATATGTGGGAAGAAGTTCCTTTAAACCATAAAAAAAACCGTGAGGAAAGTATGATAAATGAGGTTGTCCTGCAGGACCTTAAAACTGCTAATAAAAGGTTTTTTTTGTGATGATCGCTGATGGACTAAAAATTGAAGCAACAGTTAATACTAAGAATTTTCGGTGTTTATCATTTATCAAATGATCTAAAGCGGTTGTCATCAAGTCGTTTCCCCTTCGGCCTGAATCTAACACACCTGATGCAGCTAAGAAGGTGGTCCAATGATCTGGACTATGTTCGATCAGGCATGGAAGTGAGCTCCTCAGGAAGGAAGCCATGGAGTTAAAAAAAGCTGCTTCCACCATATTTCTGACTGCTGCCTGTAGACCAGCAATAGTGGTCGGATTTCTCTTTTCTTCACAATCCCCAAATATAATCCCTGCAACATCTTAAAGGAGTTTCAAAGCTTGCACATCAAAGCACAGCAAAATACTTGCTAAACATCAGTGAATGAAATGTGTGCATGTGAAGAATCTCGTTTGACTGTCAGAGTACATTAATGAGTATATTATGAGCACTTATGTGCACAGTTTTATCAGATAACACATAATACGTATTTTGCTGTTGTCGTAAGTAAACTAAACCCAAATCCCCACAATTATGACTTTACAGGAGAAGGAAAAAACATGAACTTTTAATAGAATGGTGAACTATGTTTTCCCTAGTAATTTTGGACCAGTTATACAGGTCCGTTCACCATGAAATTACTTTGTAATACCTATTAAACACTATTTAGTTGGGATTAGTTTTACATGGGCAGGTGGGGTAATATCATTTTACTGACATTTCTTAGTCTTGGTCATGTTTGAGTCTACCATGTTATGGATTTTGCACTCCTGCGTCAGGGAAGTTTCCGTCGCTTTTTGCATTCTATGAAAGAAGTTTAGAAATAACTCTAGGTTATGTTAATTCTGCAAGCATTCATGTTGATTAAGATGCTTTATGAATGCTTTATATTATGTAGAAAAAGAGTTTTATTAAGATTGAAGGCACGAAAAGATCTCTATGGCTCAAGTCGAGCCGTCATATCCCTATTGATCCCTATTGAGTACATTTGGAAGCACAACAGGGAATGTAGCTTACATTTTTAATAACTTCTGTAGGTGAAAACAGAAGTATGCTGTGTCCTTTTTGTCACATTTGTTCTTATTAATAAGTAATGCTACCAATTAAGTTTGTAATGAGGAATGATTGCTAAAGGTCTAAAACATGACAAAGCTCTTTTACTCTTTTACTGACCTTTTCAAGAGATTGATGGGGCTGTAAATTGGTGTGTTTTTGTCTTTTGTGGTTCCCATCTGTAGGCTCTTCCTTTTATGTGAGTAGTCTGCTGTTGAAAGTAGGTGTGCTTTTTAGAAGCATGTTACATCTGGGTTGCATACAGAGAGAAAAACAGACAGCAAGCCTGGCCCTTTCTATGGGAGAAATATGAATATAAAAGAAAGAGTGTGTGTGTGTGTGTGTGTGTGTGTGTGTGTGTGTGTGTGTGTGTTTGACACAGAGAGAGAGAGATAGAGAGAGAGAGAGAGAGAGATAGTGAGATAGTATGAGAGAGAGAAAGAGTTAGTTATCATATATATAGCCTGTTCAGCACTGTGTGTGTGAATTTGACAGACTGTGTAATCTGCTTTTTGAGATTTGTGTGCATGTGTGTTCTATTCTATACTGTGTGTGTGTGTGTGCGTGCGTGTGTGTGTGCGCGTGCGTGTGTGTGTGTGCGCGCGTGTGTGTGTGCGTGCGTGTGCGCGTGTGTGTGCATGTGACGTTGCCTGCTCTCAGGGGTGCTCAGATGAAACATGATCAAAGCTGATTCAAACTCTGAACACATCAGACAAGCCCACCGGCTCCAGCTGAAACTTATCATGCTGCAGTGGAATGTGTGTGTGTGTGTATGTGTGTGTGGCACACATGTGCACATATATGTGCACTAGGGGTGGGGTTGAAGTTAGTCTACAGTTGTGTGGTTTGTTTGTTTTTTTAAACTTCTAAAGTTCGCAACCTGGCTGCTTTTAGGCCTCATCAGAAAAATGAAGTTTGCACTGAAGTTTGTTGGATAGTGTTTTCTTCTGCAGAGTTTGGCCAGCTGCCGTGTTCACAAGGCAGTGAGCAAAGTCTTCATGCAGCTTTTGCTGTTGTTTTTGTTTTTTTCCACATTCACGTTCTTGCTTACCAAAGCGAGGCGAACATCATCTTTACATTAAGTATACCAAGGTCTTTATGATGTCAAGTTTGATGTTAATAGTCTTACATTCTGTTGACTTATTATTTATCAGATAAAATCATGTAATAGTAGTTCTACATTAGATTGTATTCATTTGTTCAAGCCTGCCTCTGCATATCGACATGTCCTCAGCATCTTTGGGGGCAGCTGGGGCCTAGAAGGCTATGGGTTCAAGTCCCAGGACTGCTAGTGGCACCACTAAGGTACCCTTGAGCAAGGTACCGTTCCCACACGCTGCGCCCCAGGCGCCCCCCATTGATGGCTGCTCTCTGCTTCACTTGGTGAATGGGTTAAATGTAGAGAAAGAATTTCACACTGTTCACACTGTGTGCTGTGGTGTGCTGTGCTGTGTTCCCATATGACTATAAGGGGCCATTTTACTTTATTTCATCATTTTTGGTAGTCACAAAAATGGGATGATACTGTGTTTTTCTGTAGTTTTTTAGAAGGTCAATGAAAATGAATTCAACATTGCAATCTATGAAGTTTTATAAAATTCACATTCATTTTTTTTTGTTCTGTGTCAGTTACATGCTTTTCTCTATCAAGCGTGCTCTTTGTCCTTTTCTCACTTTATTGTGCTGTACCTGCCTGTAGTACTGAAGCTATAGGGGTCGCTCTCCGTGGTCCTGACTTGGAGCAAGCATCGTACTTCAAGGGTCAGTGAAGAGCTGCAGCCTGAATATTCTAACATCACACTTTTATCTTACTAGTTGTAGAGCTCTTTCACAGTCTTCAAACGGAGCCTGTTTACACTGGTCATTTTCTGTCCAGATAAAATATGCTCAAAAGTGGGTCAGAACCATTAATTCCACCATGGCACAAACAGCGACGCAACTCTTGTACTTCAGATTTTTGTAATTTTTTTAAACTGAAAAGATGTGTGTATGTTATATTACTTCAATTCAATTCAAATGTTTAATTCAAATCTTTTGGCATGACATACTGCAGAGTGAACGAATCAAGTGTAATCAAGCAAATCAACAGTAACGGTCAAAACTTTCAAAGAGAAAGCGGAATAAAACTTGAGAGGAACCAAGAACCCCAGTTCCTCTCTGCTGGACACCAGTTATAATGAATTATGAAAATTCGGAATGGAGAAATGATCAACAGTCTTTTTCCCTATACTCAAAATATTGGTGCGATTAATCTGTTTTTATTTAAAAATTATGTAAAAGTATGCTGCAAATTTACAGTAACTTACTGCTGTCAGGTTGCCCTGTCTCCAGGAAGCAAGGGAGGAGCATCCACGGAATTCCGTCTTTATTTAAGCTTTATTTAGGAACACAAAATGCGCGAGGGCCAAAACACAAACCAAACCAAACATAGTAGTCAGGACGTTGTGGACCGACCCTGGGTTACGACCCAGTGGAAACCTAAATACACGATGGGCTATGACAAGAACCAATAGGAACAGATAATCACCTAAACACCTGCCGGCTGTGAGCACTCACCCAGTCAGTGTAAACACAAATGTCAAAATAACAGTCCACACAAGTCAGGCCAGGGGTGCAACAGAGTTGCCACGTTTTACTGCAATTTACAGCATGCATATTACAACATTTGTTTACAGATGTCAGTATTGACAGCTGTATATTTTATTATCAAAAATATCCGGAAAACACTGAATATCCATTCTTCACAGTGTACATAGGTATTGACTTAGCAAAACTTCATTTTCTTTGGATTTTGCAGGGAAGGCCCCATAACCAGAGAAGGAGTGATAAGTAAATGCCAGTTGCTGTGCTGGACTAATGTAAGGCAGTAAATTCAGCTCTATCTCTGTTGGTCCAATACAAGTGTGTGCATGATCTTAGACTGTGTTTGCTCATATGGTTTTAATGAGTTGGTAGCTATCCAGTCAGCCCAAGCTGAAGTGTCTAAGTGTAAGTATACTCCCAGAAAGGCAGAAATCTGGCTGAAGACAATAACTGTGTTCTAAAAATACATTCATTTCTTCTGCAGTGCTTGATCCTAAAGAAGTACCAAACTCAGTTCTTCCCCACTGACTTTTTCTTCTTTTTCTTCTTCTTCTTCTTCTTCTTTTCTTCATGGTCTTCTTTTTTGTCTTCTTCTTTTTCTTCTTCTTCTTTTCCTTTTTCTTGTTTTTCTTGTTCTTCTTCATCTTTGTCATCTTCATTGTTTTCTTCTTTTTCTTCTTCGTCGTCATCTTTTTCTTCTCCTTTATCTTCTTTCTTCTTTTTTTCTTCTTAATTTCTTCTTTTTCTTCATCTTCAGTTTCTTTTTCCTCTTCATTGTCTTCTTCTTTTTTTTTCTCTTTCATTTTCTTTGTTACTATCATCTTCCTCCTCCTCCTCCTCCTCCTCCTCCTCTCCCTTAAGGTGATGCAGCGAAAGGTTTTAAAAATACCCTGGAGAAACCATGCTTTTTCTTTAAATACCTCACAAGAACTGGATGTACTAAGATCATCATACACTTTTTGTTCATTCAGTCAGGCAAAGTATCTAAAGCTGACAGAAAAGTCTCACTGCAGCTGCGAGTCATTGCCTTGTGTTCCGTAAATGAGGGCTCTAATTATCCCCCTCTTCCTGTGCTCTTTAGGCTGTCGCAATGTGTGCCCCCACCCACTCCTTGTTCTGTCGAGCTCAGCTAAATCGGGGTCAGACTGCTGGGATTGTGCGTGATTATTAGAGCTTGTTACTGTACAGATTACATTACTGCCTCATTGTGGGAGCGTATCTTAACGAATCGGTACGCTTCATCAGCGATTGATTACTGCGATTAACAGGCAGATCATTCTTCGCTGCTCCATTTTGCTTCATTTGACCCAAAAATATATTGCCAGAGGCACAAAAAAAGTAGGAAAATACTTCAGTTTTCATAGTAAAATAGCAAGATGGGAAGATCATGGCACATCTTTGTTTGTGGTTTCTGACCACTTCAGGCATCTTCATTATATGATTAGTAAAAGACTTAATATAAACAGTTAGACTTTCATTTCAGTCATCAAGAGCAATGACTGAAGATTGAAGTGTAATTTATACTAGTTTTGACTGTTATGCAGAAGTTTCTAATCACTGCTTGTAATATCATAAAACTAATTTGATTGCAGGTACATGTAGAAATGGATTCTCGTGTTAGTCAGGGTACCTTCATCGGTCTCAAATAATTAAAATTATTATTAAAAATTAAGGCATTTTTAAATTTTTTCAGAATAGTGAACAGAGCCAATGAAAATTCTAAAAGAAAGATGCATGTAACGTTGAGAATTAAGAAATCAAATTAGTGTTAGTTAATAATTAAAGTATATTATCATCCAATATCTCCATGTTTTAAAGAATTGTTGCGTAAATATTATAAACACCTTTAGGTAAAAATGTATGTACCCTTTGGTAAGCATTGGTTAGATGTGAGATCCTCATTATTTTTATAGAAAATAAAATTTGTTTGAAAGGCATTTATATTCATTATATTTAAGATACAAGAAATCATGATCGAAAGTGATCCTAAACTTCTGAAGTGTTCCTTTTATTAAATTAAAACAAGAGAAGTTTTCTTGCGTTTGGGATCATGATTCCAATTATGACTTGCAAAATTATGATTTCAATTTGATTGTGTTTGTACATTGTTGTGTGTACAGCCTTGTTTTATAAAAATTACTTTTTTTTTTTGTTCAACAGAAGTGCTTACATCCTGTTTTTTTCTTGTATTTTAGATTTTTCTTAGAGATCTGCTTGTGCTGTCGGCAGGGTTGCTGATTAGAATTAAAAAAGGGGACATTTTGCTTTAATGGATGACCTGAACTGGCCATGTAAACACGTTGCCAGTGTTTACATCCTACACCGGGCACTTTTTATTCCTAAAAACAGAAAAATCCATTTTTCCCTGAGCCCTTTAACATGCTGATTCATATAATGCAAATCAGATTGATTGAAAAACATACTTTCGTTACATGTAATTAGATAATAACAGAATAATATAGCAAAATTAAAATAACTCACATTTTGAGACACTTCCATCGAAGTGGACACATGTCCACTTTGCTTCTATAGCAATGCAAAGTTCCTATTTTGGGACTAAAAAAGGGTTATCTTATATATTTTTTTACATGTAAACATTGCTTCAGGTCAGACTTAAAAACTTGTTTAAATGTTCATAACTTGCGTTAATGCTGCAATGGTGTAGTAAGATGTTGCATGCTCTGTGGCCTTATATACCCAAGGTACATATTGCTAGAAAGTGTGGTGGTGAGTGGGACTCGGGAATAACATGTATATGGGGTGGAGACCCGAGTGGTCGCTGCATTTCAATGGGCTGCTACACACCAGCCCAGTCTTTTCCCTTTTTATGACATCACATGATTTATTAGAGGGGCCCATCTCCAGGGCCGAACCTACGAAAGCCGCAGTGCGTCAGTCTCTCTCCCTTCATTTCTCTTCTTCACTCGCTTACACACACATCCATACACACACACACACACACACACACACACACACACACACACACACACACACACACACACACACACACACA
>JBBJLS010072369.1:0-10431 GCA_037577275.1 Bryconaethiops microstoma
GTGTGTGTGTGTGTGTGTGTGTGTGTGTGTGTGTGTGTGTGTGTGTGTGTGTGTGTGTGTGTGTGTGTGTGTTCGGGTGTTTAGTCGTATCCATGATGAGGTTTAATCCACATCTTCACCTCGGAGCTCAGAGGGCCTACAGGGATCAGTCTGAGCGCTAACGTTCAAAACCTTCATAGCGTTTAGAGCACTAACATTTAAAGAATTTTAATGTTTAAAAGGCTGATGTTCAGAACGCAAACATTCACAATGCCAATGTTCAGCAGGCTGACCTTCAGAACGCCGACCTTCACGATGTTCAGCTGTTTGGAGGACAGACCTTCACAACGTTCGGAGGACAGAACATCATAACGTTAAGAGGACAGAACATCACGACATTCCGAGGACAGAACATCACGACGTTCCGAGGACAGAACATCACGACGTTCGGAGGACAGAACATCACGACGTTCGGAGGACAGAACATCACGACGTTCGGAGGACAGATCTTCATGACGTTCGGAGGACAGAACATCATGACGTTCGGAGGACAGAACATCATGACGTTTGGAGGACAGACCTTTACGACGTTCGGAGGTCAGACCTTCACGGCATTCGGAGGTCAGACCTTCACGGCATTCGGAGGTCAGACCTTCACGCCGTTCAAAGGACAGACCTTCACGCCGTTCGGAGGACAGAACATCATGACGTTTGGAGGACAGACCTTCAGAACATTCAGAACATCAACTTTCATGGCGTTCGGAGGACAGAACATCATGACGTTTGGAGGACAGACCTTCATGGCGTTCGGAGGACAGACCTTTACGATGTTCGGAGGACAGACCTTCACGGCGTTCGGAGGTCAGACCTTCACAGCGTTAGGGGATCAGACCTTCATGGCGTTTGGAGGACAGAACATCATGGCGTTTGGAGGACAGAACATCATGGCGTTCGGAGGACAGAACATCATGACGTTCGGAGGACAGAACATCATGATGTTCGGAGGATAGAACATCATGACGTTTGGAGGACAGACCTTTATGATGTTCGGAGGACAGACCTTCACAGCGTTTGGGGATCAGACCTTCATGACGTTCGGAGGACAGACCTTCATGGCGTTCGGAGGACAGAACATCATGACGTTTGGAGGACAGAACATCATGACGTTTGGAGGACAGAACATGATGACGTTTGGAGGACAGACCTTTATGATGTTCGGAGGACAGAACATGATGACGTTTGGAGAGACAGACCTTTATGATGATAAGACGACAGACCTTCACAGCGTTTGGGGATCAGACCTTCATGGCGTTCGGAGGACAGAACATGATGACGTTTGGAGGACAGACCTTTATGATGTTCGCAGGACAGAACATGATGACGTTTGGAGGACAGACCTTTATGATGTTTGGAGGACAGAACATCATGACGTTTGGAAGACAGACCTTTATGATGTTCGGAGGACAGACCTTCTCGACATTCTAAGCGTTGGCTTTCACAGTGTTTGAAGCACAGTCTTTCAGAATTTTGGCACGCCGGTATTCATAACGGTCAGAACTTCAGCCGTAAAACATGTTTGGTTCTTAAAGATGCGAGCAGAGCCTGAACTTTTCATGATCCTGATCTACTGCTGCTTTGATTATTGTTTAAATTTATATCTCAACTTGGGCAATGAACTCTCGAGAGCACTCAGAAATCAATTTACCTCTGAAGCCCTCAATGAGGATCTTCATATTTGCATGGCAGGCAGTGATTCCTGATGGTAAACTTGTTCTGTAACCTCATTGATTTTTAGTGTTTTTGATGTTTCAGATTTTCTTCTTGTGCTGAAGTATTGAACCATTTTTCCTTGAATGTTGTCTGTTTTTTTTTTAAAGGTCTTCATGGGTATGTTTGACTTTGTGTGTTGGTGTAGAACAGGGGTTCTCAAACTTTTATTCAAAGGTTCAAATCCAATTTCTAGATAATGTTGAAGGTCCAGGTCAACAAGTGATAAGCAACATACAACCAAAAGACACTTTTGACATTGAAGTGTAATGTTCACTGTAGTTTTATGAAACAATAACCTTGATTAACTTAATTACTTTTATGCCTCAACAAATAAAGTGGCGACGGGACGTAACACCTCCGTCTCTGGTCACTCTTATAAAGACACAGGTATTATAAAATATGTTGTTTTTTACCAAACTAATAATTTATTGAAACATACACTTAATTCCATTGTATCAGTGTATTCCCAATATGATGTGTGGACTATTACTGTGGCTCCTGATTGGTTTAAGATGTTCCAGAATCCACTGAGCTGTACATTCCATACCCAACAGGTTCCACTGCATTTTTTTATTCCCAAATTAGTTTTTTTGAATTTTCAGTGACATGAAAATTAACAAAAAAAAAAAAGAAATTTTTTTTTAGTATTAATGAGATGTCAAACATAGAAAAAAAAACAGCCCCCCCCCCAAAAAAAAAGAATAAAATAAAACATACATTTAAAAAAATTTATCTATAAAATAATTACATAAAAAACAAACATATGCAGCTAGTAATCAAGCATGTTGGTCACCTGATGTTAAACCCAGACGTGGAATTGTGGCAAAAACAACAGACAGGCAACATTCCGAACCCACCAAGGGTTCAAGAAATAAAATGAAATCCTTCTTACTCAGGAACGGCTGCAAATAGGATTTATTTTTATTTCTTGTAATGTTTATTTATTTATGGTGGGGTGGGCTGTTTTTACTCTGTGTTTTACATCTCCTTAATACTGACATGGTTTTCTTGTTCATTTCCATGTCTTTGAAAATTCCATTTAAAAAATTTTTGAAAAAAAAAAATCAAAATCCTAGTTAGAGGAGGATTTAGCAGAGGAGATGAGAAACCTGGCAAAATGTGCAATTTAAATGTGCAAAACTACTGTTTTTTTGTCAATGTGTGTCAGTCCATTGTGCATATATATATACATACATATGCTCACTGTGTACATACATACTTATCTAAGTTTGCATATATATATATATATATATATATATATACATTTTTACAATGCACATGCACATATTTTTTCTTTAATCCTATTTTTATATTCCTAGATTGTATAGTGCACAATTGTATTTTTATTCTATTACTCCATTGTTTTTAATTTTTGCTGCTCTTATCTTTGTTCTGTCCACTTTCTGCCGTGACGATTTAAATTTCCCACTGTGGGACTAATAAAAGTTTGTCTTATATTTTCTTATATTATCCTTTATTAGTCCCACAGTGAAATTTGCATTAAAGACGTCCACTTCAGCAAATCGGACCGAAACTGAGCTAAATATCCACTGCCGCTGTAACCTCACGTTCTTGTGTGTGTTGGTTCTCCATTCCACAGAGAAGAAGGAGGTGACCCAGAGTCTGGAGAACTACACGTCCAAGTGTCCCGGAGGGATGAACGTCATCACGCTCCCGGACGGCCTCAGACTGGCCCCGGTGCCCTTCACCAAACTGCCCATCGTCAGGTGAGGGGAACCCGTCCAGAACCTAAGAAGCTGTGGTTCCGGAATACAAAAAAATGTGATTCAGTACTAGAACGGACACACCGTAAACACAAAACAAGCAGAATCTAGATCTAGAGCACGAAAAACATGCAGTTCTAGAACACAGATGGAGCTCTGGTTTTGATTCTGAGAACATAAACACACAATGCTGCTCCAGAACCCAAAAGCACGGCGCAGTCTTTGAGCACGGAGAGCAGTTCTAGAGAACCCGTGTAACCAGCGCACCAAACACGTCGTTCTAGAGAGTGAACACGCGTCTCAGCCTTAGAACATTTACATGCAGTTCTTGAGCACGACAAGGGACGAAATGCGGTTCTAGAATAGTGCAAAAACACAAAAATGCCACGCAGTTCTCGAACACAAAAACAATGACACAGGACACTGATGTTTTGCAGTTCTTAAACACAAAAGCTAAGCGCAGTTCTAGAGCACAAAGAAACATTATGCAGTTACACACCGCAGGTGAAGTGCCATTCTAGAACCCAAGAGCACAACACAGGCTTTGAACGCACAGAGCAGGTTCTAGAATACACAGTCACCAAGCAGGTGCAGCAAACAAAACACGGCAGTTCCGGGAATCGGTTCTATCACATAACAAATCAAGACAGAACTTTAGAACGCAAATTAAATGCAGTTATAGAACATAATGTAGTTCCGGGACACAGTTCTAGAGCCCAGGAAACGGTTCCAGAAAACGAAAACACGGTTCAAAAACACAAAAAGGCATCACAGTTCTAGATAAAAACTAGTATACATGTCTGCATGGTGGCGCTCGCGTGAGGGTACACGTGAGATCCGTCTCTTTATTTATCTCTTTCTCTTTTATCTGTTTATTTCTCTTTCTTTCTGTCTCTCCTTCTCTCTCACTTTCTCGCCTCATCTCATTCTCTCGGGTGTTTTCTCTCTTTCTATTTTTCTTTAATTCCTTCACTCTTATTCCTTTCTCACTCTTACTCTTTCACTTTCTTTTTTCTTTCATTCTTTCATTCTTTCTTTTTTCACTTTCTTTCTTAAATTTTTCCTCTTTCTTTCTTTCTTTCTTTCTTTCTTTCTTTCTTTCATTCTTTCTTATTTCACTCGTTCTTTCTTTCTCTTACTCTTGTGTGTGGTTGTGAAGAGAGAAAGAGATCCAGAAAACAGTGTCTGGCTCACTTTAACTCATTCTAATGTCCCTAATGCTCAATATAAACACAGTTCTCACACGCAGAACCACGTTTTAGTTTCAGATCAGATAACTGAGCGGACTGATAGCACCCTCAGAGTCTTAAAGGTTGATTATGAGCCTGTTGTGTCTTTAGGGTGGATTAAGACCCCCGGCCTGACGTCACGATGCTCCCTCGGAGACTCCTTCTCTCCCTTTAGATTCTCAAGGTGACTCGCCCCTCCGCTCTCTCTCCTTATAGATTACTAAGGCCACTCGACCACAAAACTCCGAACTTCAAACGATCAATACTCATCCCCCGCAGTAATGGATGGGTATAATTCATGTTCCAGATTTCGCCAATACCCCCTCGGAGGAGAAGCGGCGCCAAAATTCAGCTATAAATGTAACAATAATAAAAAAACTTCAGAAGAACAATAACTCACCTTGACTCCCATTCTACATCTGCACTAATATAACATGGGTCAAGGTGGAGTTTCTGAGTTGGACTGAAATCTGACTGATGTTCCTGGTGGACCTCATCCAATTACCAACCTCTGAAGGAGCTGAACGTGGTGTGTTCCGGGAGTGGAGCTTGGCTCTGCAAACTTTTCCTCCACTTTAAACTTGTTGAAGTATGATCATAAAGGAGGTTTATCCACAGCAGTAGGTCTGGAGTGTTCCAGACTTTAAGATGGAGAAGATCCAGAGTGTTTATTTTCTAAAATGCGTGAAGGTGTTCCTTCCTTTTCCTTCAAAACTCAGGATTGACAGCAGGACCGAAGAGGCAAAATAGATGAACGCATTATAGCATTTGAGTGTGTGTGTGTGTGTGTGTGTGTGTGTGTGTGTGTGTGTGTGTGTGTGTGTGGGTGTGTGTGTGTGTGTGTGTGTGTGTGTGTGTGTGTGTGTGTGTGTGTGTGTGTGTGGTGAGGGGGGGAGTGGTAAGTGGGTCAGGAGGGTTGCTTATCGCTCCTTCACAGGTCTGAACTGTTCAGAGGGACACGGGGAGAGAAAATAACCTCTGGATGAACATTTATTCACACGTCTGAGTTTCAGTGGTGTTCTTGACCCCGATCAGTTCAGTCAGACACGACCTCTTTACTCAGACTGTACTTTACTGTACTTTACGTTACTGTGTTGTACTGTACTGTACTGTTCTGTACTATGCTGTGCTGTACTGTGCTGTGCTGTGCTGTACTTTACTTTACTGTGCTGTGCTGTACTTTTCTTTACTGTGCTGTGCTGTACTTTGCTGTGCTGTGCTGTACTGCACTGTGCTGTACTGTACTTTACTGCACTGTGCTGTACTGTACTTTACTGCACTGTGCTGTACTGTACTTTACTGCACTGTGCTGTACTTTACTTTACTGTGCTGTGCTGTACTGTACTTTACTGCGCTGTGCTGTACTGTACTTTACTGCGCTGTGCTGTACTTTTCTTTACTGTGCTGTGCTGTACTGCACTGTGCTGTACTTTACTGTGCTGTGCTGTACTTTACTTTACTGCGCTGTGCTGTACTGTACTTTACTGTGCTGTACTGTACTTTACTGTGCTGTACTGTGCTGTGCTGTGCTATACTGTGCTGTGCTGTACTTTACTGTGCTGTACTTTACTTTACTGTGCTGTACTGTACTTTACTGGGCTGTACTGTACTGTACTTTACGGTACTTTACTGTGCTATACTGTACTTTACTGGGCTGTGCTGTACTGTACTTTACTGGGCTGTGCTGTGCTGTGCTATACTGTGCTGTGCTGTACTTTACTGTGCTGTGCTGTACTGTACTTTACGGTACTTTACTGTGCTGTACTGTACTTTACTGGGCTGTGCTGTACTGTAAAGTTGAGTTTCAGAGTTGTGCTTGTGTGATCAGTTGTCAGATTTATTAAAAATAATAATTGCCAAATAATAATTATTTATAGTTAAATTATTATTTATGACATTAAAACGGACTATTTTATTTCCTTCATCCTTTTTATCTTTGTTCTCTTACTGTATCTCTCCATCTCTTCGTTCTCTTTCTGTCTTCCTCTCTCTCTCTCCCTCTCTCTCTCTCTCTCTCTCTCTCTCTCTCTGTAGGTCCGTCTCTCTGTTGAACCTGCCCGCGAGTCTTCGGCCCCATAAAGTGAAGGGTCTGCCCGGTCAGGGTGTGACGTCGGCGAGCCCCTTTATTTACTCCCCCATCACCTTACACAGCCGGGACGAGCGCAGCAAGAAGATCGGTCAGTTTTCAGCCTCCTCTCTGTCTTAGAGCCACTTCAAACTGACACCAGCACGTCTGGAGTTTCTGTAGAACGTCACGATTGCAGCCGTGAATGATCTGAAGTTAGTACTGATGATGATGAAATTTAAGTTTTGCAGGACCTAAAGAGTCCAGATGGTTCTTCTATTTAGTTCAGTTACTTTAAGGTCCCTGTTACTGATACAGGTGTTCAGTTTCTGCACACACAGTTTATTTAATCTCTATAGAAACCAACAGAACTGAACACTCTGGAGCTCCTCATGGTCTTAAGGTCTCCACACCCATCAGCTAGAGGGTATAAAGACCCCAGTGTTGGTCTGTGGAGACTCTGGAGTGATGGAGCTCCATCCAGGATGGGCCGGAGTGAAGTTTGTGATTCAGAACTGATCATCCAACATCAGTACCTGATCTCAGTAATGCTCTAATGCAAGCAAATCCTCACAGCAATTTTCCAGCATCTAGTGTAAAGTCTTCCCAGCAGAGTAGAGGCTGTTATTGAGGCAAAAGGGCTTCAGTAGCAGCCCCCAATCAACCTATCAGCACTCCTGATTTCAGAAGAACGCTGGAGACACAGGTGTCTACAAACTTTTGGACAGAATTTGCATCCTGTTTTACCACAATAGCAAATAAAAATGCATAGAATGTGGGAACACTATCGTATAGCATATGTCAAAAATGCTTATAGAACATTATGTGGAAGTTCATTGATCTTCAACCCTTCAGAACTTAGTGTAACACCTGAATGCTGTCTGTTAAAGTGTCTAACACTTCTAACAGTCCATCAGTAACTAAGGGTGTTGGTCCGTTTCAGCCCTGAAAGCGAGCTCAGATTGATTAGTCAGCATTTTTTGCGTGAATGTGAACACGCCAGGCGAACTCAGACGCTCTGAAACGAAACAAACGTCCGGATCGCTTTCGGTCCGCGGCACGGTTCGGTTAAACTCGCCCTCTCTAGGCTCGACTAATAAAGGTTTATCTTATCTTATCTCATCACGTGCCACAGCCTCGGGAAAAGACAACAGACAATAAAGAAATAAACTAATAAATACAAACGAGTAAATGAAAATTAAAAAAACAAAAATACATGAATAAATGAACAAAAAGACCCAAAAACTTAAATAAATAAATAATTAAAGGGGACCTAGATATTCTTGTCAAGATCAAGTTTCTCTACAGAGTTGCTCAGCCTCAAAGCGTTCTTGCTCTCCATCAGTTGGGTCCTTAGCAATTTAAAGGTTCTTCCCAGAGCCAAAAGTGGTTCTCCTGGTCATCCCACCACAGTCTCCACCACATTCTGACGGATTAGATCATGAGTTGCAGTGGGACGAGTCCATTATTGTATGGAATTTGCTCTTCCCCCTTTCATGAAGCCGCTGAAAGCAGAGAAAACGTGGAGATGCTGAGAAATCTCGCGTGTGGGAGCGTTTCAGCGTCGCCCTCACCAGGGAGTGAGAGGAGCCTACTCGGGTCATCCTCACTACGCTTATGTATTTCAGATGATTCATCAAACTTTCACATTTTCATCCCAGCTTCTTGCTGCAGATTTAACACTGACTTTTTTTTATTAACCCACTTTAACGCTATTGAATAAGTTTGTTTACAATCGCCTTTTTGTATTAACATTATTTCCTGTATATCCCACATTGTTCTTGGATTTTGTCCAGCTATGACATGACCAGAGGTTTTATGCACCGAAAACGATCCTTATTTCAAGATTTAAGGTTTTGTTTATTGTCAGTACAGCAATATACTCAGTATGCAGTGAAAAGCCATTCCACACAAAATATCAAAACTACCAAAATACAAATATAGGACAAGAGATTTTAAAAAAATCATGACAGGGACAGAACAAAGTGCAAGTGCGCAAATAAAATAAAGTGAAATGTGCCGCTGGTGTTTAAAATACCAATACTTCAGTGTGAACGGGCGGGGCTAGACCTCTGCAGGCTGAGTAGGTAGATGTGTTTAAATGAGTTGGTTTTTCTGACATCACAAACAAAGTGAATTCAGAACAAGCTTATTTTGCATTTCATGTATTCCATATTAAGTCTCTGACTTCACCAAACTATGCTGGTTCTGCATTAGAATCACATTTTTGTATTCAGCTTTCAGCTCGTTTGACCTTGCTTTGGTGGTCAGAGAGAGAGAGAGAGATGTAGAAAGAGACAGAAAGACAAATAGAGAGAGAGAGAGAGAGGCACAGAGAGAGAGAGAGACACACACACACACACACACAGACTGAGTGAGAGAGAGAAAAGACACAGAGAGAGACACAGAGAGAAAGAGACAGAGAAAGAGACAGAGAGAGAGAAAAAGAGAGAGAGTGAGAGAGAGAGAAAGAGAGTCTCTGATGGACTTTTTGTGGTCTGAGTTTCCAGCGAGTCTGGTTTTGGTGTGGGAGAGTATTTTTAGATCTGGAGCGCGGCGGAGGCTTGGCAGCGGCGCGAGCAGGACAGATGGCTGTTCTGCATGAACTTTCTCCGGCTCTTGAAAGAAATAAAGTTGTCCGATCGTCAGCTGCCAGCTTCGCTTGCTCATCAAGGCTCCGCTGCCAGTTTAGACGACTCGCATATCAGCGGCGATCTGTTGCGCGAGCGTCAGTGTTTCTCTGCGCCGCCAACCGTGTTCTTAATTCTTACTTTAGCTTTTTGGAGTTGGTTGAATTCGCTGGATTCTGCCGTCCCGGATTCTGTTTGGTCACGAAATGTGCCAGTGTTCTCTCAGCAACACGTCGTCGCACAGTGTCCCTGAAAAACACATTTTTCAAAATGCAAAAACTCAAATCTGCCTGTTTTGTCAGTTTGTCATCACCGTATTTGTTAGAAAGTCAAGTCAGTTTACCCTTAGAATTAAACAGGGTCTTGCTCACCAACCAGTGGTGATATGCTGAAGGTAGGATTCGAACCCATGACCTCTTGGTCCAGAGGCAGGTATCCTATCCTCTAGGCCTCCACAACCCTATATGAATGTAATGTGAGAATGAGCCAGTTTGGAGTCGACTGTGATGTGGACGTTCATTCATGTGGACGTTAGCTTTTTTTGCATCTCGTGGATGAACAGTATGTTGTGTTTTATGATAGAAGTTTTAATACTCAGCACCAAACTCAAGAGCTGTGAGCAGAGCTCAGTTTTGCCTGCTCTGGCCCTTTAATCGGTGGCTCCGGGCTCCGGTGGGGGTGAAGGTTGCGGCTCGTCTGCTGTATTTAAATTGCAGGCTGTTTTATCATGTAGCGTCTGTGAAATAATAAGTTTGTATTTTTGCTTTTTTGTTTGTGTTTTTCCACTCTCTCCTGCTTCTCGGCGCGTGGTGCGTTTCCGCGGCCGGCTGCGATTACTGGAATGTTTCGTGTTTAAATCGCCGGAGTGGGGAGAAGAAGTGACACTATGTCAGATTCACCACTCCAGTTTACCTCTACACAAACAGCGCAGACACCCTCGGCCCCCAAAACAAACACTCACAAACAGCGCAGAGGCCCTCGGCCCCCAAAACAAACACTCACAAACAGCGCAGACACTCTCGGCCCCCAAAACA
>JBBJLS010072370.1:0-10430 GCA_037577275.1 Bryconaethiops microstoma
TATTTGAGTGTCTCTGAGAGTGTGTGCCTGTGTGTGTGTGTGTGTGCGCTTATGTGTATGCGTGTACTCAGTGGCTGCGATAAAGGCAGTCCGTAAAACAGTGACAGCCTGTTGGCAGGAGAGTTCTCTCAGGTCACGATCACAACTTGGAAAAGTGACGTCTACAGCTAATTTCTTAACAAGCAATCAGCAGTGTGGAGGACTCCGAACTGCTCTGCTGCAGGAGCCCATTAATGCAGCGGCTACTTTTCCCATCACAATTTGATTTGCTGCAGGTCACGTTTCCCACAATTAAAAAAAATCCCCGACAGCGTGCAAACATCGGCCCATGGTTTTGTTAACGGTCTGTTAACGTGCCGATTACATCTCCTAACTTCCCTCACACCCAATTAAAATGAAACAAGTGTTTTCAGGGTCTCTCGGGATCTCGTTTTCAGCACACGCCAGCAGCAGCCTGGCTGACGGCCAAGCAGAGGGCTGCACAAAGTTTGCAGACTGTAAAAACACCATATATCACAGCAGCAGCTTGTTCAGGTGAGCATAGACAGCCACAATACGGGCTTGGGGCTTGTATGAGCTATCGTCTGTTATTATAAGGGGCTGGATGGACATCTAGCACTTCTCATTAATCAGTAACTGCAGAACACAAGGAGGGATGAATACAGTTTGGTCGAACACGCTTTAAAAAACGTCCAAGAAGTGATGCATTGGATGGTGGGCAGAGTGAGCAAGAAAGGTTATGAGGACAATTATGAGCGACAATTATGGAGTTTGCTACCAATACTGTTATCAATTTGCCAATATAATTTAAATAAGGGCAAAAAGTAAAACAGTTAAACCCAGACTTTACATGCTTCTATGACATTCATTCAATTACCGATTATCAAATAAAACTGTCAAATGAAAGTAAAAGGCAAATAATACATTTGTGTGTGCTTAAATTTCAACATTATAAAATAGGCAACATACAAATAAAAAAAAAGAAATGTACTTATTCAATCTCCTCTACTTAGAGGGCAATTACAACAACATTTTCTAGAAACACATGCTTTACATTTAATTATTTTCCAAAGCAACCAGTGAATCTACAGACTTTGTGTTAATATTTTTGGCCAAAAAAATAAAAAAGAAAAAGAAAAAAAACCCAAAAACCTTTTTTGGTGACTATTTTGCCTTATAATGCCCTGCATTTTCCTGGGAATCATGAGGAGATTTATCATTATCATGATCAATTTCATCCCAACATGTTTTTTTTTTCCCCTCAGTTCACCATACTGACAGCACTTAAAGACAACATTTTTTATGACATAGTGCTGTAATTTAGTGCTGTTTCACTGGATTTAGTGCCTTCCAGTTTAAACTAATAAAATCATTGTACTTATATTTTTGACTGCTTTGTTTAAACGTGGCTCTACCGCAGCAATTCCCTGGTCTGTATCCGGACCGAACTGCAAGTCATTCCGGACCCAATCTACACACCATATTAGGAAATTCATTGACGCAATGCATTTAAGTGTATGTTTCAATAAATTTAGATTTGTAAAACATATTTCAGATTTTTACAGCGATACTGGCCTGAGATTAACCGAAGCAACGCTATTAGTCGGCGCACGTGTGACGCAAAGTTGGCACGCTTCAATTCTCAGGCTTCACATCCACATTCACAAGCAAACAATTACATGCAAACAGTGCCATTTCTTTTAGCTGTATGTTGTAAACTAATTTAATAAAAAGGACTTGCTTATCACTTGTTGTCCCGGACCTTTGACCTTATCTAGAAATTAGATTTGAAACTTTGAATATAAAGTTTGAGAACTCCTGCTCTACTGGTTTAGTTTTATTGTTTGTTCCTTATCGGAGGGCAGAGAAAGCAAATATCGCATCATTTAGGTCTAGGCACTTCGTCTTGAACCATCAAGATACCTTTTTGCCCTATTGCCCACCCTCAGCCCTGCATGTATGTCTCTGAAACTGATGGCTCTAAAAAAATATGTTAAACCTTCTCAAAACTATCATAAAACATCAGGCAGTGTATTTGTAACCACTTTATGTAATGGCTCTCATTGGGGGAGCTTTTAGAGGCATTAAACTCTGTAGATGTCTGGCTCACATCACCACTGTGAATCATTTCCACTTTCTATAGAATAAAACGATTATAATTATATGTAATGTTGAAACATTGATGCAATTCCCCTTTATCAAAAGCATCCCCCATTTTGGAACCTAAAAATCAGCTAAATGGGACGTGGCTCTGGCCTTTTTACAGTCAGGGTATAGAAACACCTCTGGTTATAATTTCCCAGACGGAGAGGAACTACATCCACGTGAGGAGGAAGCCACAGCCTGGGCGTTTGGGACATTTAATCTCGCATCTCATGAGGAAGGCAGATGGATACACATTCTCGCACATGAAGTATCTATGGGTGTGTGTGTGTGTGGCTGCCCAGTGGGAGGTCAGTATGAAAGTGTGGTTAAATGCATTTGTAATGAGTGTACAAATGGAAGCTGAGATATTTTTCTTTCTCTCTCTCTCAGTGTGAAGTGAAACATTAAACATGCGAACAGACTAGCCTGTAATGAGCCAATGTTCTGAAACACAGCCTCACAAGCATCCCTTAAAATTCAGAAATAATCTTTTCCAAAAACAATTCTGCTGCGAATGTTTCCGACTGGAACTGCACGATATGCCTTATTATTCGTTATCACCACATCAGCCTTTATAGTCCTGAAACAGCAGAAGTGTGCAAATGGCCAGTGATGATAAAAGTGTAATCATGAGGAAAATAAGTGCAGCAAATGCACAGGGGGGTGTAATTTTGCTACCAACTTTAACCATGAAGCAGATGCGGTAGCAAACCTGGAAAGTGAGCTGATGCTTAATTTTTGCCAAATAAACAAACTGTTATTGTCGATTAATACTTCATTTGGTCCCAAATATGTAGTGAATCTGGTAAGAAAGAACAGATGTGTGAGCATCACACAGTCTTTATAGCCAGAAGCTGTGGTACATGTTACCACTTAGTCTAATAATCTTGGTTTGAGCCCAATTTGCCTGATGTCCTGTTATTGGAGAGCTGAGACAAGACAGTGTTATTCCCAGGCCTCTTTTTATTGCCTTTTGTTTTTCAAATGTCAGTGTTTATTGCAAATATGACAGAAATAAGAATTGTGGGCCAGTTCTGGTGTCCAATATTTGACCTGTTGATGCAGAAAAATGAATAAAATGCAGATATTTCACCGCAATAGTCCAGTCTTGCCTGAATGATCTACCCCTCCAGAGTATATCAAATAAAAGTATAAGGTTGACATACTGGTGAAATATAAAGATCTGACCAATGCCAATCATTTGTTCAATCAATTATCTGCCCATACGAATTTGATTCCAGCATCATAATGCACCCTTGCCTAAGAAAGTGATGTTTCCCTTAGTAATGCTCAACCTATATTTGACATACAGCAGTTTGTATAAGCTTGTATACTGCATAAATGTGGCTCTAATTTGTAGGTTTCCATAAACTCCAGGTAAACTTTCTGAATTCTTAGACCACCAACTCCATCCGGTATGAAACCATCTGGTATCAAGATCTCAGAACCACCTAACGTTCCAGTTCCTATATTTTCCAGGACAAAAATGGATCATTTTGCAGACGGAGTTCTTTCAGACACGCTTCTTTCTACTGGAAAATGTGTCCCGCTGTCAACTCCTACACCAATAGGAATGCTGCATGTGGTGCTGTGGACTATAAATGGGCTTAGGTGGACCCCAGGTAATGAATCATTGAGAAGGAAAAGCAGGGCAAGACGGCCTGATGGCAGCATCTTCTGTGGTTAAAAACAGCCCGTGGATCTGTGTTGGGAACACTCATTCATAAAAGCCCAGGCTGAGGCCGATCCCTGTTTGGGCACTTTCATATTAAATAAACATACGCTTCGTCTGACTTCCACCACTATGGATTAGAGGAGAGTCTGAACGATCAGACTAAACGGCAGGACTGATTGAAACTGCCAAGTGGCACCTGTGCACTAATGAAAAATTCAATGCAGAATATTAGCGCTGAGCATTTTAGCACATTATAAAAACTTTATGGTCACAGTCAAATCCAGACGAAACGAGACACGGCAGATGGCTTTATTCTGATGGTTGGGTATCCTGATCATAATCCTTATAAATAGTTTAATGAAAATATCTATAATTAAAATGCCCATATGTAAAAAGTTTTTTTTTTCTTTCTCCAGATACGAAACTGTGGCTTTATATTCCTAAACAGTCCTAATTATATGTTTTACATTACATTACACTCCGAGGTGGAGGAAGATCGCTGCAGCAAGATGGTCGGTATGTTGAAGCAAGGGGCGTGGACAAGGTCGGAGCATGCAGAACCTCGCAAACTCACCTGGGCAGAGCTCTGAAGAGCTGAACCACTGCACATAATGCTCCTCATTCAATCAGTATATGACGTCTTCCCAAGCCCAGCCAATCTGCAGACCTGGCAGACACCCGGGAGTGCAAGTTGTGTCAGAGGAGGGGCACAATGGAGCACATTCTGAGCGAATGCCCAAGGGCGTTAGGAGAGGGGCGGTACCGCTGGTGCCATGACCAAGTTTTAAAAGCCTTGGCGGATTCCATCTGCACAGCGATACAGAGCAAGTCTCAGGTCGCCCCGAAGCAATCAATCACCTTTATTAGAGCTGGGCAGAAGGCAAACCACCAGCCCAACTCCTCAGGAGGTCTCCTCGCCACCGCCTATGACTGGCAGCTCCAAGTTGACCTGGGAAAGCAACTTAAGTTCCCAACCAACATAGCTACCACTTCACTCCACCCAGATATGGTGTTAACATCGGAGTCCACCAAGCAAGTGGTGTTACTGGAAGTGACTGGAACTGACTGTCCCCTGGCAGAACCGGATAGATGAGGCAAATGAGAGCAAGAGGGCCAAATACTCTGAGCTCACCACAGAGTGCCAAAGCAAAGGCTGGAAAGCCTGCTGAGAACCGATCGAAATCGGGTGCAGAGGTTTTGCAGGTCACTCATTCCAGCGAGTGCTGAAACACCTTGGAGTTAGAGGATTGCAGTTGAGGAGAGCCACCAAGAACATCCTCGAGGCCGCAGAAAAGGCTGTGGATCCGTAGGAGGGAATCCGTGGTGCGCTACTTGCACACAAGTCAGGGACTGATCACCCCCGGCTGGGTCGCCCGGGCGAGGGTGTATGATGATTAAAGACCTGAAACACCCTACGACCCCGGGTTTATCACTGATGATGTGTCCAATTCCCTGGAAGGTGTACTAAAGTCATTACCATTTCAAACCTCGGCATCTATTATATTAAAACGATCTATTTTTATTACAAAACTGATGTATGTAGAAGACCTTTGTCCTAAGTGAAAGCCCTGTATTGTACCCCATTCAAAAAGAAATCTGAAACTGATCAAAACAAGAAAACCAATGAAAAACCGGCTGGTCATGAAATTTAATTCCCACATATTGCAAAGCAAGAAAGAAATAAAGAGAGAAAGAGAGAAAGTGAGAAATGAAAAAGAGGGAAAGAAAAAACAAAAAAAGAAAAAGATTAAAAAAGAACAAACAAAAGGAAGAAATAAAGAAAGGAAGAAAAATAGAAAAAGGGAGAGAGAGAAAGAGAGAACGTGAGAAATTATAGAAATACAGAAAAAAAAAGAACAAACAAAAGAAAGACAGAGAGAAAGAGAGAATGTGAGAAATGAAGGAAATACAGAAAAAGAATGAAAGAAAGAAAAAGTCTTTGCTGAGTTGAACATATTTTGGTGGTCTCTGTAAAACCAGCATCTGCTGGATTGAGGTTTTATGTGCTTTTTTATTGCCTTATTGCACAGCTGTTATCTCTCTTTCGTTTGTGAGTTTTATTGTTTTTGAATGGTTTTTACTGTACCTGGGTGTGAGCCCACTTAAGGAATTTGTTGGTGTGGCAATATAAACTGACTCTAGAATAGAACAGAGTTGGGTCTCCTTGATTAGGTACCTGTGTATAGAAGTCCTCGACCAGGGGCAGGGAACACAGAGGATTTTTGGCAGTTGTGGGGGGCTCATAGTCAGGCTTTGCAGTATGGACAGCCTTCAGCACCATGTCTCTCTCATCCTGTCTGAACACACACTGCCTAAACACATCGTCCACACACAGACCTTCCTCCTCCATCTGCTGCAGACACCTGGACACACACAAAAAGGAAAAGTGAATGAAGAACTTCAGCTTCTACTTTACTGAGATGGAGAAAAACAAGAAATGTACCCTTTTTCAGAAAGATACTACAGCTTCATAATGTTTTAAAAAGTGGTTAGATCAGTGTGACCTCCCAAGATTTAAAAGAAAAAGTTTGAAGAAGTTGAATGTGTTCAGTTTTAAAGTATTACTGTTAACCTTTTTTTTTTTTTAAAGAGAGATTTGAGGGGGGCAATTGCTGTGACAGGTTTAGAATAGTAACATCCTTTATATTGGCTATAATATGGCTTGCAGATGTCCTGTTAATAATTCAAATAGGTCATCCTATTTCTGAATTTCTGAGTCTTGGACTTGAGTATTTTGCCTAAGTGCAAAAGGTCAAACAGGAGGTAGGCTGAGTGGGAGGGAGGTTTCTAGAATTCATGTAGTAGTGAGAACTGGCCTTAGTAGCCAAGCTGGAGCTTTTCTGAACGCTATCTCTATGTTCAAACCAGGCCTGGGCATCTGGGGCTATAGCCATTAATGTTTAATGACCAGCCCTGGATCGCTAAAATAATAATAATAACCAAAAAAGCCATTATCCCTAGATCTTTCTTGGAAAAACTGACCACCTTGAACAGACAAGACAACTGCATGATCCTGATCTTGATCCTGATACTGTCCAATTCTTTTGTTTAAGCTCAAACTGTGAGCAAAGGCTTGGCAGGCTATTGATTTCTTAGTGTATCAAAGAAATGAGAAACGTTTTTAATCTGCATTGCTTACCTTTTGTCACAAAGCTCGATTTAGAATTTTCAATTGTGTCAAATGCAGCAGTATGTCATTGGACTCCTCACCTCTAGACAAATCAGACCAACCCCCACTTGATAGGTCCTCACCCCAACCATAGCCCTGTATGTTTCAAGATCCTAACAATGCCTCTGTTCATACTTTCTCCTTTTATCACGTGTAATTAAAGAAAAACACACCACACCGAGTTGAACAGTGTGAAATTCTCTCTCTGTATTTAACAAATTCAGCAATTGAAGCAGTGGGCAGCCAGAATAACAGCACCCAGGGAGCAGTGTGTGGGGACGGTGTCTTGCTCAAGGGTACCCCAGTGGCGTCTTTGTCAGTCCTGGGATTCAAACCCACCACCTTCCGATCGCAGGTGCAACTCTCTGACCACCAGGCCACCAAAACAAGTTTAGGTTCACGTTTTTTAACAAAACAGCACTACAATTTTGTACATTTTCTTGTCAGAGGCTGGACGGTGTATACACCCTCACGTGACAAAAAGAACTTCCATAAACACACACACAAGAACACAAGCGTAGCGTGAACATACGAGTCACCTCCACTAAAAAGAGGGTTCTGTTCAGAAGCTGAATCACCAGAAGTTACTCTGGCCTGGCCCTTAGGGACAGTGGACAAAACTGAACCACAAACATCTCATAAGTCCCCCACCCTCTCCTGCACTGACCTACAGTTTAAGCAGATTTAGCCTAACAGCAGCAGCATGAAAGGAACACAGCGGATTTGAACCCCAATCATCCCATGATTCTTCGTGACAGCCTCAGAACTCTTCCTCACACACACCTTCAAAACCTTGATGCGCTTAAAGCAAAAAGGCACCTTAATGAGAAAACTCTCGAGGTCGGGCGATCTGTCCTGTCAAGACAGACTGCGGGGGCTTCTGGGGACAAAATATATTCGCACTGACGTGGTGAACGCAGGACAGAACATTTACCCACGGCGAGCATCAGATGGGCCGCAGCCATAGGCTGAAAGAAACACAGGAGCAATGTTATTCAAATGAAAAGCACCTGAAGGCTCCAGACTGCTCAGTGTAGAGAGGTGATGCTGTGTGCTCCGGCCGCAGGCAGAATACTGATAAGATTCCGAGAGGATTCCGACTGCCGTATTCACAGACCACTCGCTGCTGACAATGGAGGCAAGTGAAGAATCACACCATTCGCGGATACAGCTGACATATTATTCAGAGAACTATGGGGCAAGGGCGTGGTTTTACAGCTTTACCCCGGGGGGGTGAAAATCGATCAGTGCTAAGGACGGGAATTGAGAACCGGTTTTAAATTCTTAGATCAATCGGAATTGTATGCCTAAAAAAAAGACCCTGATGGAAGTGGCCAGTGACTATCGGGTGAAGCAACAAAAAATGTAACGACCCAAAAAAAATTTGGAACAAAATTCCAGTTCCTGAGAACTGGAATCCTGATGACAACCCGAACACACCCACTAAACCTGGTATATAACCGATGAGTTGAAGCAGGTGTGTTTAAATCACCAAACTGTGCTGAATTTTGGAAAAGCATACCAAATTGGACCGTAATAATCAAAGGGAACTATGGTGAAATGCCGTTTTCAAGACGCATTGAATCGCTGAATCACTGAATCATGATGCACTGAATCGTTTCCTCCAGATTTACACCTCTGTATCCCTTGCTGCAATGTTTGTTACTGAGATTTAAAGAGGCAGGGCCACTGAGAAGCAGGACTGACAGTGATGTGATGACTGTTTCCAGAGCAACAGGCTTCTAGTGGAGAAGTGTAGACACATGGTGGCCTCCCAGTGCCCTCTTGTGGGCTTTCATGGAACAGACAAGTGTGAACAGACAAGGAGGGGCACTGAAAAGAAGGGCAATCCTTCACCCTCCGCCCGTCTGCCAGTGACTCAGTAAGAATCGCACTCCCGACTTCTTCAGCTTTCATCAGGGAACCTGATAAGATCCTAATTAAGTCATGAGCCTTGGAAAGCTCAGTTTCTCTTCCTGAAGCCGAATCACTGTGATCCAAAGGAAATCCTTTTGTTTCACTGTATTAATCCTTTATACACGTCTATTACTCAGTCTCAAAAGTGCACTCCTTACACATTAGAGTCACAGTAATTTCTGAATGAGTCTCACCGGTAACTAAATAGTAAAAATAAGGTTAAAGCACTCCGGCTTCGACCCCAGTGATGCATTTGTAGCATGCACTCGATTATCACAAACATTCCGACAATATGTCTCTGTATTTAGCAAAAGGACAAAAATGAAATGAAAACACACTTACAATACAAGTGAATGGGCAGATGGTGAAATCTTGCCAGCAGTTTATTTACGGGATTTACTGGGAAATTACTGTCGGATCATATACTACTGATACAGCAAATGGAGATTGGGCTGAGAAAAATTGGACAATATAGAAGAAATACCAGTATTTCAATTATACTGCGACATATTGAAATGAAAATAGCTACACCTTTGATTCATCGTACTGTTGAAGCAATAACATGACAGTTCAAGATTGACCTACATTATTCATATAAATTAAGTTCATTTCATGAAATATATCATATGTGCATCTGTGAGACCCTGATGGTCAGTTTCCTCTCTTTCAACAATTCTCAAAAAAGCAAAGCAATACTACCAACAGCTCCTCCATGTGGCGAATCTACTAGACACGCCTTCGTAATGCTCTGTGCGTAATCTAGCCGATTAAGCAAGAGTGTAATTGTGAAATCAATTAATTTTTTTTAACAGCAATCAATAAAAAAGTGATCACGACAGACCCTATTACATGAATACCTTAACTGGGATTAGTTAAACCACTCAGAATTGTGACTAGTTAGGGGGCTCAATTGCATACTGCTGCCTTTTCCCTTCCATATCGCAAAGGTCAACATCTCAACAGCCGTTAAACAATATAGTTTACAGCGCTTACAAAAGGCCGAGAGTTTACGAGGTTAAACTAGGTGGGAATGCTTGAAACAGAGAAGACTAAAGTCATTTGTGCCTGACCTAATGCCTCCAGAGCATTACATGTGCCATCTATGTTTGGCAAATGACTGACACTCTCTGACTGTCTGCTTGTGACGCACGGAGGAGACGGGGGGGGTGTTGTCTTTGTGTGGCCACGGCGAACAGAGAGAATGACACATGACGGATGGCAGACTGGCAGAGCAGAAAGCGAAGCAAGGAGGGATAGGAAAAGGAAAAAAGGAGGAAACAATAAGGAGGAGAGGGAAAAGAGACGCATGGATTTGTGACGATAAAAAGAAAATGATAGTATGGAAATCAAGATGAGAGAGAGAGAAAGAGAGAGAGAGAAAGAGAGAAAGAGAAAGATAGAAAGAGAAAGAGAGAGAAAGAGAAAGAGAGAGAAAGAGAGAGAGAAAGAGAAAGAGAAAGAGAGAGAGAGAGAAAGAGAGAGAGAAAGAGAGAGAGAGAAAGAGAGAGAGAGGGAAAGAAAGCA
>JBBJLS010072371.1:0-10430 GCA_037577275.1 Bryconaethiops microstoma
TTAAATAAGATGTGATTCAGGTGATCACTAATCAGTACCTCATAAAGCAGAATGAGGTGCTTGTGTAGGAATTTAACGGACACTGGCATGGAATGGTTGTCGTACTCAGAGAGATGCTGATTTCTAAATAAATTACAGTGCTCTCTTATTTTTTCCAGAGCTGTGTGTAAAATAGCAGCAGCAGTTCAAAATAATATTCCTTCAATAGCTGAAAAATGCAGAAACTCTGAGAGTGTGTCCAGGAACAAGTGTAACATCCATGTAGCTGCATGTGCATCATAAATGAAGTAATGTGTGTAGAGCGAAGTGGAAAGTTGAGTCAGTTCACAGTTTGTGTGTGTGTGTGGGGGGGGGTTGTGCAGGGAGTGTGTTGAGGATTACTTGCATTGCTTACATTTATACATTTGATATGATACTTGGTCAGTTGCTACGCATTACTAATTTTACATTAGTTTTAGTTCTGGATTAGATGTAACGTGTAAATCTGTCTACACGACCCAACCAGAAAGAAGCACCAGTAATCATTCTCAATGAGTAGAGTGCCCTCTACTGGGGAGTGATGTTTTGTGCATGCAAACTTGCAAGACCCATTTTTGAGAAAGGTGAGTGGGGTCAACAAAATGAAGAATGAAAATGTTTAAAATCAACAAAAGCATTTAAAGACTGAGAAAATTTCAGAAATCTTTATTTAAACATTCAAACAGTTTAAAACTGTATAAATAGAGCTCACAGTACAAATACAGCAGATACAAATGAAATAAAAAAAACAAAACAATGAGACAATTCAGTTATGCAGATTGAACTTGGTTTGTATTGGAAAAGCACACTGCTATTCATGATAAGTGCCTCTACAGAGCAGAGACTGCACAATATATGAATACATTACAGTATATACTGCTCGTTAATATTGATACTGGCGGGTTCCAAGTAAACTGCAACCTGTAAATAAGCATTCAGACCACAATGGTTTCACCATGTGCTAATCACAGATATTCATGAGAGTTTCTTCTGATTTATCAATGCATTCGAGGTATTAATATAACAAAAGTGAGTTATTTGTCAAAAATAATACAGCCCAAGGTTCATTCAAGGCACATTGAGTCATGATTGCATTTTTCATTAGTACAAGGTGTATCACAGTGATAGCGTGTAGCAGTATAATCACAACACTTGTACCATGTCCATGTAGCCCTACTACAGAACTAGCTAGAGGATCTCGAGCTGAGACATTTGGAGAAAGTGATGTATCATGTATAAATCATCTTGCAAAATGGCAACAATGACACTGGATACACTTACAGTAGGATAAGAAAACACCCTGATATTCCTGAGGAGATGACAGATGATGCCCTTTCATGCTGATTTGAGGTCAGTACTCCTCCTCCCCACCTTCAAGTTAGGATTTTGGTTGGGCAATTGTGTTCACAGATGAGAGCAAAAGGCCACCCAGACATCAACAGACCTCTATGCTTGGCTCGTCACCAACATCTTTTGCAGTTTTTGAAGCTAACCGTTGGCAAATCTTCCTCACGTGCAACAGTCAGGCTTCTTCTTCTTCGCATCTTCTTCCTCATAGTCTTCCAGGCACACAGTGGGCGACTGGACCCGCACTTGCTTTTGCAGGATGGAGGGCAGCACCAGCTCGAAAAGAGCCTCAAACAGGGCGTCTACATTGTAGCCCGTCTTCGCACTCGTCTCAAAGCACATTCTTTCCGCCAAAGGGCTGGCTCCTTCGTCCAGGGCTTTGTAGCGTAGAATGCGGTTGTAGAGAGCCATGGCGTCCTCCTGGTGGACCTGCTTGTGAACGGTAGGGGTTTGTGGAGGGGTGGGGCAAGAAGGTGCATCCTGAGGGTTCGCCTCTTCTGGCCCGACGTCTTCAGGGGTGACGGCCTGGGCGTGCGCATCCGTGAGGTCCACCTTGTTGCCCACGATGGCGAAGATGCAGTCGTCGTTAGCCGAGTCGGTGAGGGACAGGAAGCGCTCCTCCAGCTGAAGCAGGCTCTGCCAGTTGGTAACGTCGTAGGTGAGGATGATGGCGGCTGCACCACGGCAGTACATGGATCCCAAGCCGTGGAACTGCTCTCGACCTGTAGAGGCACAAAAACGAGCAGATTTTACCCTGCACAGACAAGAGCACTGTAAAAATACATATCAGATACACTATGGGTCGGTTTCCTGGACAGGGATTAAACCTAGTCTTGGATTATGTAGTGCTGTGAATAGAGATTTTCCATTGGAAAGGAAAAGGCAGTCCAAGACTAGGCTTAATCCCTGTCCGGGAAACCGACCGTATATGACCAAAATTATCCAGAAACGCGCCGAAATTCGTGAATTCAGCTATTTTGAGATGCAACTATTACTGATGGATGTTCAGCACAAGACAGCTTGTATAAAATTACCAGAAAAGCACTGACATTAGAATGAGATGCTCTGGAGCATCCACAGAACAAGCATAAGCTAGATCATGTCATCAACCACCTCCTAGAGATCCACTTTCCATCCACGATTAGCGCCAACCTTTATCTTGCTTGTTGCCTTTCCCACCTTAATAAATACTGAAGCCAATCTGGGACTTCTGAAGAAGTTCATTACCAAGAGCAGCTGGTTGCTGGAACTAGACTTCCCAGGAAAGATCTCCAGGATCACTGAACTAGAGGGGTGGAGGAGTGGGAACTGTGCTCTTTGAACCTATGGATCTCCATCCAATAGAAGCATGAATCATCACTGATCACCTGATTCGATTCAATTATGATTCAAGGGGTCGTGATTTGATTACAAAAGAATTCTCAATGTATCTTGTCCATGGTTGGGTTTTTTTTTTTATTTTGTTTTAACTTTTCAACTTCATGTTCAATATCTGTTTTCAAAAATAACACTGCATTGTAAATATCCAGTAAAAATAATGATTTCACAGAAAGTAAAATTATTTTACAGCACTATAACAGGATACATGTCTCACAGTCTTGTAATAAAATATAACTTACAAGTATGCATATAGGTAATATAAACAGAAAGCCTTATTTGTTTGCGTCAAATCCGCAGAGCAACGTTCCAACATCTACCGTAAAATCTTTGTACATGTAGATTAGATGTTAGGGCAGGGAGATAAAACAGCATTATAAGTATCTTGATAATTTTCCTATACAACAAATCAGTACAAAATGTTCAATGTGATTAACACTTTACAGCTGGCAAATTTCAAAATAAAAAATGTAGCTGACCAGCGATAATCTTCGTCATTCAATTACTGACTTTAAATCTGAAAACTCCTTGAAGCTGACTATCTAAGCTACAGTTTCATATAACTGGTTAAAAGGTTTGAGATGGGAAACTATTTAAAAACGTAACAAAATATTGCAGTAAAAAAAACACTCTCTGCACTCTGAGCAAAGGCTAGAATGGGAGCATCTTATATCCACTATAACTTCAAAAAGAAGAAACCTGATCAATAAACTGAGGTAGGACAACTTAAAATGTCTGGTTCATTTTTATACTACAATTATTTGTTAAAAATGATTTTTTTTCAGCGCCAACTTGCCTCAGCGTGATTGTCACGCAATTTGCACAATGTGGCTATACGCTTTTATCGTTAACAACATTAGTTTCATTTGGGGCGAGGAGTAATTTCTTTCAATATAATTTATATGTGAAGCTGCATCTGATTCTATACACATTCACCCTTGATTTCAGGCCCTTTAAGTCTTGAGCGCTAATAACAAGCAACTCTCTCTCTGATCTCACACGGGTTACGAGGCCATTCCACTCTGTTGAGCTGATAGTTCAGAGCCCAACTCAACTCAGTGGTTCCAGCAACATCAAAGAGAGAACGACAACATTTTAATACCAAGCCGTTCCCCAAATCATTAAACTATGATAGAGGAGAGATGAAAGTAGTCCCTGTGAGGCTTCTCTCACCACTAATTAAACCAATAGAACTCTTGCTCAAAACAAGTGATGACAGAAGAATATAAAAGAAGGCAAGAAGCTTTACTCTGAAGACATTAAAGAGCTCAAACTTGGAAAAAAATGTTATGAAATCCTGATGACCAAACAAGGCAGTGTCTCAGGACTGCTGGGCGAACTGATCAGATACCAAAACAGTATCAGCTGAGCTGCAGAATCACACATTTACTGAAATGCCCACAGCAATCACACAGGAGCAATGCTCAAATCACACGTTGTGACAATTCACTTCTAGTTCAAGCAGATGTACACAGTCGTTGCAACAGTATAAAATTATAAAGGGGAGCGAAATTCAAGCAACATTTTGTATTTCCAAAAGGTAAAAGGGTAAAACATAACGACTGGTATATGAATCCATTTTATATTACAATGTCTGGTTCACTTTTATACTAGGATTAGCTGCTACAAACGATTGTCATGCAATTTGTACAAATGCTAATTAGTGGCTGGAAGCTTTTATTGCTTGTTAGCCATATTAGCTTCCTAGCTTCCCTGCAAAGCTAATGAAGCAGACATGCCTTGGAGGAGCATCTATATTTGGGGTGAGAAGTAATCAATCAAATCAATCAGTCTGTCTGTCTGCCTACCTATATAAACACAGAAGCATGCACACACATACACGCACTCACAAATGCAGATGCACGCAAGCACATACATTAGATACACACACTCACATCCAAAGTAATACTGCATATACACACAATTACAAACGTTATAATTTTGTTCACCTTTGTAAAATGCAGCCAGATTGTGAGCATGGCGTTACACAGCGATGTTTACTACAGAAATATTTTCATTGCTTCATAAGAAGATGGTATTTATTTGATTTATACCTCTGCAGTACAGTTCATCACTTCTACAGGGGTCCTAGAGTTAGGCCACAGATCCGTTCCTTCAACAGTGATGTAACCTGAATTTTGGTGGAAGCTGAAACACACCCCAGCCTGAGTCACTTACCGATCCAAACACAGCTGTAAAATCATAAAAACACAACTAAGCCACAGAAAGAGGAAAAGGAGATCTCCCTCACTCACACGCCGCGTTACTGCGTATTCTTCCGCCGCGCAACCAAACTAATTCCCCCACGTAGTCCGTAAGTACGAGGCTAACGGTGTAAGCCGGGTGAGAGTGAAGGCTGTAAACTTGAAACGTCATATGTCGAGACTGTTGTAACTCGAGGACCCCCTTGTATTCCCCTTATGCCATTTGCTACAGTGATATAGTAGCTGTACACTAAGTCTTGTCTTCTTCATCCGAGTGCACCATGAACGACATCAACTGAATAATCAAGCAGCACAAACCCTCATCTCTCCTCATTATTAGAGGAGAAGGCAAAGAAATGCCAAATGATTCAGTGACTCGGCAACATTTACTGACAAACTTAGACCAGGTTCTCTGCAAACACGGGATGATGATGTAACAAGCATGTGCAGCCGGGGGTAGGAGTAATTTTTTTAAAGTATTTTTTTTAAACATACACATGAATTCCCATCTGACCGATCTTATGAGGGACGTTCAAAACATTCTCACTTTTATACTTTCATGGGAAACGGTGAAGGCTGGAAGAGTAGTAGTAGTTGGCCGTGTCTGAGGTGGTCACGTGACTAGTTCTGTCTTGCATCACAAAGGAAGGTGCCCACTCCTCGGGAGCCCACTGTGGTGGCGACCCCGTTTCACTTGGTGAACGGGTTAAACTCAGAATAATTTCACATTGGTCACACCGTGCTGTGCTGTGGTGTGGTGTGTTCACACATGACCATAAACGGACTCTTATTTACTTTGCGTTCTAGTATATAAATACCCATTAAATCGATTTGTATTGGATTTAAAAAGAAAACTGAAAAAAAACCTAAAAAGTTCCTTACATTTCCATCATTGCATAAGTTTCCAATTCATGACTTTTCACATCTATACAGTGAAAAGGAAACGCGTCTGAGGCAAGAGAAGATTTCCCCTCTTCTTGTTTCACAGGACCATGTGAAGAGCAGCGGCTGAGAAAAGCACTCACTTCAACCTTCTGCTCAGTTTCAAGTTCAGCGATAAAATAGTCTACAATGTTCACATTTTTTACAAAATTAAAAAGTAATGATTTTACAAAGGAACAGTCCCCCCAATTTTTTTTTTTAATTAAATAAAAATCGAAATTACATTCAATTTTTGTTTATTGGCACGCCTGACCATTACACCCACAGGGACTTGGTTGACATTCTATTCAAATACATAGACTTTAATATGGAGTTGGTCCCCCTTCGCCGCTATAACAGGATTTCCACAAGATGTTGGAGTGTTTCTGTGGGAATTTGTGCCCATTCATTCTGTAGAGCATTTATGAGGTCAGTCACTGGTGCTGGACAAGAAGGTCTGGCTCGCGATCTCCGTTCAGTTCACCTGATAGGTGTTGGACGGATTGCGGTCAGGCCAGTTCTTCCATACTGAACTCATTCAATCATGTCTTTTTTGTGCACTTGGACACAGTCATGCTAGAATAGAGAAGGTTCTTCCCCAAACTGCGTCCACAAATTTGGAAGCATGGCGTTGTCCAAAATGTCTTGGTGTGCTGAAGCATTAAGATTATCCTTCACTGGAAGTAAGGGGACTGAAAAACACGCGTGTCCCCATACTTTTGTCTTTATAATGTATGATTGATATTTACTACACATATTTTGAGTGCCATAGACTTCTATTACAGTGCACTCCTAAATCCGGTGTGAAACTAAAGAGGAAAACCTCAAACCCTCAAACATTCCGTGGCTAACCAACATTTGGGGTAGGAAAACTGCAAAAATGTGACTTTATTGTGTTTTCCGCTACTCCAAAGTTTCTTAAAGGGTCACTGGTGAGCTCTGGGGCCATTTAAACAGAATCACGAGGTGAAGATGTCTGAGAATGTTCTGGAAGTGTGCCAAACATGCTACACTATCTTGGAGGGCTTGGTGGACTTACTAGAAATGGGACTGACATCCGAATAAAAAAATAAAAAAAACAGTTCACAGAAACGCTCCAGCTTCTTGCAGTACTTTTCTGGCACCATAACAGACTTGAATAAGTTGTTGCGCTGTTTTTTTTTATTCTCCAGTCCACCTTAAATGGCACATCACCTCCATTCTGACTTCTGTATTAAAGGTGAACCAGACTAGCACCAAAAACAAACAGTCGGGTTTGTCGCAGGACCTTTCTGGCACCAGAACAGACCTAAAAAAGTTGCCAGGTTGTTTTATGAATTCTACAGTCCACCTTAAATGACCAATCGGCTCCCTTCTGAGTGATACAATTAAGGTGGACTGGTCAACGATGCTACTTTTCAAAGAGGCTGAGATTAACACCAAGAATCCGTACCTGCTGTGTCCCAGATGGAGATGTGATAGGGTCCCCACTGCTTTAAGAAGAAAGCCCCTCCGACTGTGCTCAGGGTGTCTTTAAAGCTCCTCTCTGTGTATCTGTGCAGCAGAGACGTTTTCCCAACGTTCATGTCTCCCAGGATGACCATTTTAATGTCGGGTTTTTTCATTTTCCTCACCGGGGGCATGTTTAACAGCTTTTAGGACTGTAAACAGGACTTAAAAGTCTCAGGAGGCTTACTGGAAATCTCTCGTTTCTCCAGAAAAGGCGTGTGGTCTAAAGCTTGGTGAGAATTCCCAGTTTAATAAGAGCCGTCCCGGTCCCCCTGACTGTCGAGCTCCACACACTGAACCGAGCTGAGGTCTGCACCCGAGCCTGCAGTCCAGTCCTCTCCACTCCACACACACTGCGTGCTGGGAAGTTATACTGGTGTTAGTGCAGAGAATGACGACACGGGAACTCACGAGGGAAACAACACGCAGACTGAAAAACTGCAAAAATTACACAATCCAGCATGAGTCTGAACACTGCATAAAATGATCACACATGACAGAGCACACTGCACTGCTGGAGGATAAAAAAAACGTGTGGTGTGATGTGGAAATTTGAATGTATCTTTGTGTGTATATATATATATATATATATATATATATATATATATATATATATTCATACAATATATTGTATATATATATATATATACACAATATATCTATCTATACACACATTTATACGTCAATACATTTATCTATCTATACACACATGTATACATGGAAACTTTAAACGATTTAACATACTACACGCCATATGTTGTAAAAGAAATAATTAACACATTTAAAGAATGTTTTTCTCCCTTCTGAGTTCGGTGTGGTATGTACACTTCTACGTTTCCCAGTCCATAAGGATCATACATGAGAATTAAGCTGCAAAACAACCCGTGTTAAATCATGTTAGAAAAATCATTTAATTGTCGACTCAGTTCACAACCTTTAAGCCCCACCTATTCAATGAGGTCCAACACAAGGCAGCCAATTAGAACAGATCTTATTTACATACATCACTCTTAGGAATAAAAGTAGTGGGGTCAAGCGGAAAATGGGCACAAAATGTGAACATTTTGGATATGGGCCATTTATTAGTGAGACTATGACAATCAGGACTCATTATTCAACACAACAATAGTTTTTTCCGAGACAATTCTTCAGTGTTTTGTTGAGCCACAAGATGTTCACAAATATATTTATAACATCTGGTCATTTAATGACGCAGGGAAATCGATTTTTATGCAAAATTGCTGCTGTGTATAGTCCATAAGAGCAAAAGCTGCTTTTATACTACAGATGATGCCTAAAGCAACAGAATTCAGAATCTGTCAGCGAATGGCAGCAACCATCAGGATGGATGATATTTCCAGTCGCTTGACGTTTAATAGATTCACATTGTGGTCCAAACTAGGCCAACTCTAGGTTTGGTGGTCTTTAGTCTTCTTCTGTATCTGTGTGATCTCCCACATGGAGGTGGTTCCTCTGTCCTGAAACCAGAACACATGTAATGTAAGGCTGGTGATATCAGTCATTTGGAGTCACCTTTGTTAAAGGAATATTTCAGGGTTTGTTTTTTTTCCCAACAGGGGTACAGTACTCTCACAATTTGGACGTTTTAGGGCTCAAAGTCTGATACACCCACAAAATGCACAACAGAAAGACAGAAAACAATTTAATATTCTAACAATATTTAGAATGGGGGAAAAATGACTATTCAGTTCTGGCACAATTTACTTATTAAACTACAGCAGGGGTGGGGGGGGGGGTCTTAATGACATGAACTGGGCTGTTAACTGACACATACTCATTAACTGAACATTATTATAAGTAAAGTTACATCAAACATCATAATTACTAGACTGCTCATTCTCCATGATGTATACGGTCACATTGTGCATCGTGACAGCACAATATTCTGACCTATTGTTACACCCTTAACGGACAATAGACCAAAGAAGCTTTCTTGTAGTTGTTTAACCCACTGGCTCATAAGAGAAGACAAAAAAAAAAAGCTATGGCATAACATGAATGTAAAACCGCAGCATTCACATTCAAACAATACAAGTTTTAAGAATGAGAAAGACACGAGAGACTGTCTCACCAAAGGTGTTCTGATTAAGTTTTATTCACCTGAAGTAACTTATTTCACATTATTGTGAAATAAGTAACGGTGGTTGGAGCCTAGTGGGTAAAACACTTGCTGTGAACTCGGTGAAGTCATAGGTTCCAACCTCCCCACTTTCTACCGTTGCGTCCTTGAGAAAGACACTTAACCCTCAGTTGCTCCAGGGGGACTGTCCCTGTAACTAATGACTGTAAGTCGCTCTGGATGAGGGCGCCTGCCAAATGACCCCTTTACCCTTTAAAATGCAGTCGAGGTTACTTCTGCTTTCCTTAAGCCCACCTCGGTCCTGGATGCCCCCTGTTCCGCACATTTTAGTGTTTTCCCTGCTCTAATACATCCACTTCAGCCCCGGAAAGACTCGCTAATTAAGTGATTTGCTGGATGGGAGCAGGGAAAACACTAAAATATACAGAGCAGGAGGGTTTCCAGGAACCAGGGCTGGCAAATACCGCCCTAAAGTTTTCTAGTATCCATAGTGATCAGACAAAAGCCAGTAAAATGACTTCTTCACTCTGGAAACGACGACTTTTTTCTTCTAGAAATTTGACTGAAGAATCTATTAAAGTGGTCTACAAAAGTAGATGACTTCACATGACTTCCACTGACTGAATTCAGCAACTGGCCAAATGACTCTATTAAAAAGAAGAATGTTTTAAGCCAGTGGGTTTTCTGGACTTTCACTACGTAAAGAGAAATTCAATGGCGTATTCCTTTAACACCATAGTATTCAAGGTGAATCAGGCCTACAAAGAAAGGATGCAAAATAAACCAAGGGATGTAGAACATAAAAACACTTTATGATGTCCTGAAGGCAAACAAACATTTGTTTATTGACATTATGGACAACACCATGCTTCCAAATTTGTGGACACAGTTTGGGGAAGAGTCCTGACCTCAACCCCATCCAACACCTTTGGGATGAACTGGAATGGAGATTGTGAGCCAGACCTTCTCATCCA
>JBBJLS010072372.1:0-10429 GCA_037577275.1 Bryconaethiops microstoma
AAATATAAACTGTGCATTTGTAATGAAGAAATGTGCAAAGGAGCAGAAAGGAAATAAATTAGAGGATGAGGAAAAAAAAAAAAAACATGTCATATTGTTATATCCATGAAAATTAAAAACAATTCCATTTCCTGTCCAGAATGACTCAGAGATGGAAGGTTGTCTTTTAAACCATACGTTACAGTGGATGATTCAACAGGACACATGCCCATACTCATAAATATGTAAGGGTGCACAAACAAAACTCAAGAATACATGTATGCACGTCTTTAAACCATTTGATGGTGGTATAAGATGAAGAGAAAGATGCAGAGAGAGAAAGAGAGAAAGAGAAAGAGAGACAGGAGAGAGAGAGAAGGCAGAGAGTGAGTGGGGAGAAAGAGGGAGTGAGAAAAAGGATGACTCATCCTTCGAGAGACCCTCCTGTAACTTCAGGCAAGCACGTTGGAATCATAAATAAGTAATGATGCGGGGTCCTGATGTGGGTTTTATAATGGCAGGATGAGGCATCTTACTCTCTCTCTATCCGTCAGGGTCAGGGATACTTTCCCTCTGTTGTGAGAGGTGCAACTGGGGCATCGATTCGCCACACATCATCTGTCTGGAATGAAGTATGATTTGTCTGCACTTTTGGGTTTTGAACCTGCTAAGCTGCAGACAGAACACCAGTAGGAGTGTGCAGCCAGGCATCCAGGTGCTATGTCTTCAGATGATGGTGGAATTTAGATTTAGTCAACTGATCCATCATTTAATAAACATATATACATTCACCTTACTCATACACCAAGTTGCCTGTCCATTAAGGACACTTACCTTATACACACACAGGTCATTTTATCAGCAACGACAATCACTGATTTCTTATTAAAATGACATGAAAGTTTAACTTTTTACTTTTCCAGTGATACATATAAATATTATTAGATTACTCTTAGATGCTCATGTTAAATGAAGTGCTACATTTAATAATTTTATGTTCTTAGTGTAAATATACTAATATACTTTCAAGAAATATTCTTTTAAAGAAGAAAGAATAGTTATTGGTACTGGTTAATATTCAAGGTTTCAATGTCATGCAATTTGTGTTGAATTCCTTATCACAGTGATATGGTATGGTCGTGGATGTTGCACTGGCAAGACTGTATGAGACACAGCAGGGTTGCTGAGATTATTTCACACCTGGATGTCCACTGCAGTCTGTCAACCAAAAATATCCAGCCAACAGGTCAGACACCGACCACTAATGAAGGGCGAGAGGATGACTAACACAAACTACGCATCTAAAAATGAGCTGCAGTCTAACTGCACACCAACAAGGCAGTTGCTTATAATAAAGAGGCAATTCAATATACTGGGTGTGTTGCTATAAACTAACATGAGGAAGCTTTGAGGATGAAGTCCAGCATCTTTTTTCGATGTTTAACATGTTGATCTGGATGGTGTTTGGATAGTCCACAAGGACAAAGTTCACTTCTGCTACTGCAAGCTTGACTGGACTTTAAAGTAGCATTAGCACTGATGTAAAACACAATTATAGTAGTTGGAAAGTGTATGGTTGGAAGGAGATGACAGTAGAAATAGAAAAATCAACGTGTTCTCAGTGGATGGGCAGCCAAGCCTGATGTTTGTTTGGACAGCTTTCCTGTGATAGCAACACACACACACACACACACACACACACACACACACACACACACACACACACATACACATACAAACTTCCTCTCTCACTCCCTGTCTCTCTGTCTCTCTCTCTTCTCTCCCACCTTCTTCCAGAATACTAATTCAGCACCCCCAGCCCCCCCGCCCGCACCCTCTGTTTCCCTCAGTGCAGTCTGAGACTAAAACAGTGAATCCTCCTCTAGCTCTGGGCAGTGGGCGCGTGCACATTGATGCGATCAGATCTGCACATACACGCCTGGGTGCGTTCAAGGTTACGGGGGCTGTGCGGACAGACTGGACACGACACACACACATACACACACACACACATACACACAAGATATACAGCTGCAGTCACACACACACACACCACCACCACCACAACCACCATCGGTATGACGTGACTGTAATATAAGCAAGGGTATGTGAGAGAGAGAGAGACAAAAAGAGAGAAGAAAAAGAGAGATAGTTCTTCATGTGTGGTCTGCAGAATGTGCTTGAAAGCTGGAAGGAAAGAATATGGAAAGAGGGGAGGGGCAAAAAAGGAGGCGCGGGGAGAACAGAGGTACTGCATTGTCAGAGAAAAATGGAGAGAGAGAAAGAATCTTTTGGCTTCTAGCATGGCTCAGATAACTGTTCAAGACATCCACATGCTGCATGCTTTAATAGCAGACAGAATAAAAGGAAAAGATCTTTGTTTTTGACTAGCCCCTGCCTAATTCACAGTGCATTTTCACATACGAATTGCCATTCTTCCTCTGACGCATGCGTAAAATACATTATCCTAACTGCACCTGATCCAAACAGCACATATAAACAAAATTCTAATGTTCTATAATAGCAGACATGTATGTTTTTTGTGTCAGAGACAGGAACAGTGAGCAAGTAAGAATCTGAGCAACTTTGACAAGGGCTAAATTGTGATGGTTAGATAACTGGCATCTTGGTATGCAGTGGTTAGTATCTACTAAAATTAGTAGAAGGAAAGTCAACGGGTGAACTGGCGACAGCACCACGGGTGCCCAGGGCCTACTAAGGCGCATGGCAAGTGAAAGGTGGCCCATCTGGTGTGATGCCACAGAAGAGATACTGTAGCACAAATTGGTGAAACGTTCTATCCTGGCTGTGATAGAAAGGTGTCAGAACACACAGTGCATTACAGCTTGTTTTGCTTTGGCCACATAACTGCATGTTGACATTCTTATTGAGGTCAGAGCTCTGTGTAGGCTACAGGTTTTACTCCAAACCAAACCGATTAAACCATGTCTTTACTGATCAGGCCAACACAAGAGGGCATTCATCTAAATTGATATGAAAGTTGGAAGCATAGAATTGTTTAAAATATCTTTGTAAGCTGTAGCTTTAACATGACTCTTCACTGCAACCAAGGAGTCTAGCCCATCCCTTAAAACAGCCCAGACCATGATTCCTCCTCCACCAAACTGCTGGCACTATGCATCCTGGTAGGTAGTTTTCATTTGAAACCCACCAAACCTAGAGTCATCCATCAGACTGCTAGAATGTGAAACATGATTTATCACGCCAAAGAACATGTTTCCACTTTCATAGCCTCCAGATCTTAGGCTTGTGTCCAGCTGCTCTTTTTGTTTCATAAACTCCATAGTGAGTGATGAACAAGATTTTTTACACACTTTGCACTCAGTACTCAGGGTCCCACTCTGCTCTGTGACTTTGCATGACCTACCACTTAGAGTTGAGGTGTATATTACCATATTTATGTGAGGTTTTCATCTCATTTTGATATCAAACTGGTTAGCATGGTTAGCATGTTAAAGATGCATGTAAGATAATCAGACAGAAAGGGAGATAAACTTGTGATAAAACATAGTAGGCTCTGTGTACATAGCTAATAATGTTCTTTTCTGTTGTGATCTTTAATACTCTCAATAATTCTACGTATGTCATATTCAGTAACAGAACAATTCTAAAGCAAATATTTACTGAAATCATGCAACTATACTACTACAGGGGGTCCTCGAATTATGACACAGATCCATTCCCACAACAGTGATGTAACCCGAATTTTGGTTTTAGCCCAAACATACCCTAGCCTTGCCAATCCCAACACAGTTGTAAAATCATAATCTAGAACATATACACAACTAAGCCACAGATAAAGGAAAAGGACATAAGTATACTATTCTGTAGTAACAGAAAAAAATGACAAAAAATGAGTGTAAAAACACTTGTGCTTTTAACAGTCCAGAATGGTGGAGGTAAGCATACTGGGGACATCAACTCCCGCACTCATATCCTGTGTTACAGCGTATTCTGTGTATACTGCATATTCCTCCACTGCGCACAAGCAAACTAGTTATGGGAGTGAGCATCATAAACTCGAAATGCCATATGTTGAAACTTTTGTAACCCAAGGACCCCCTGTAGTTCTGTTTGATACCTATTTCTCATAATTTCATTCCAACCAAAAGGGTGGGGCTTTGGCCTGTTTAGGCTGTGGTGAAGTGCAAGGTATCGCAGATTTGCTTTCTGAAAACTTGTGGTGGTTGTGCAAGTAATGTCACACGTTTGCCTGGGGTTGCACTGTTAGAGAGCACCAGGTGTGATTCATGCCATTTCTTTCCATCCAGTAGCATGTAAGTATTCTGTCCTATTTGTTCTCTATTTTCAGAGAACATTTTATGTTCTTTCAAGGACATTTAATGTGGACTGTGCCTCCCTTTTGGACAACAGTTTGGACAGGTGCTGAAATGGGGACATTTCAGTTATAAATGTCACACAGTAGGCATGGAGAAACTCACCCACGGTGATTTGGGTTTGATTGCAGAATCGCAGACTGGTGTCAGGTCCATGGTCAGTGGGCGCTATAGGCTGCTCTTTCTGTTTATTATGAGGGACTTTTAGTTTGACATGTGTACTCCGGCCGGGGATGTGGTTACAGCCGGCTAGTGGTTTAAGTTAAATGATTGCGGGTTTTAGTTCTGTTGGGTATTTAAGAGTCTTTGTTTTGTGGTACCGGTGTCGGTCTTTTTAGCGCGGGTGTTCTGTTGGGGATCTTCTGTTTGTATGCAGGCCCTCGTGCCTTTTTGTTTGTGGTTGTGAGAATTAAAGTAAAGAATGGAATCCTGCAACTGTGTCTTCGTCCCTTGGCTCCCCGACACGACAACTGAATGCAGATTTTTAGGGCTCGTTGAAATTGTTTAGTTGCCATGTTGGCAGCCAGGTTGTGAACTGTTGTGCATAAGTGCTTAATTTCTCTTGATTTCTGGAAATCAGCTACAATAAACTGTAGCTGTAAACTGCTGTAAGGAAGCCAGTCACTTGTTGCGTGTTTGCTGACAGCATGCACACCACCTTGGGCTGTGGAAGTCTATTGTGGTAATCTATTAGTGTGAACGTGTAATTGCACTACCAGATAGCTGTATCGAATTTACTCACCACATCCATAGCATGCATTTTTCAGGGCTCAGCTGGTAATAGCATGAGCTGAAGGCAAACGTTTTTGTCAAATAGCTGACAGAATGCAATCTGTTCTGTAGAGCTGCTGTGCATCCGTGGCTACCACTACAAATTTTGCACCCACTGCTCAGAGTGCACAGTCCCTTGGTGGCTTTCTAGAGCCAGTGCCATGAAGGTACAATGAAACTGGTACAATTAGGTGAATTCCTCTGAATAGATACTCACCTAATAATCTGTTCATGTGTCACCCTATAGAACGGCAGCAGAGGTGACTGAAGATTTGAGGAGAAGTAAGGCAAGCCACAATTGATCTGTGAGCATAGTACACACATTTATTTCACAGCAGGAAGAGGGAGCAGCAGCAAACTCACTTGGCGTGACAGCAGTCAGGGTAGTAGGCCCTGTGTTCAAGTCATTCTGGGAAGACCAGTAGGCAGAACAAGCTGTCAGCCATGGAAATGTTAGCACTCAGGCCAGTAGTCTGCACAGCGAGCAACAAGCATCCCAGCGCAATCCGCTACCTTAGTAGTGAGTAAAGTGCTTAAAGCCTGATGTTTATTGCACAGTGTAGATTTCAGATCACAGAGATTGGTTCTCTATTCTTCTATGGCCCAAATACATCCAAGATCCTCTTTCACTATAGTAGATTATTTCCATTCCACTGCAATTAGAGTTCTTATGTGAAAGGCATGGCATCTTAACGCATCTTTGATAAGATGCAGTCAGAGGCACCTGTAGAGACAACTGGCAAATCAGTATCATGCAATGCTAAGGCTGGACTGACTGTTAATCAGTAAGGGGTTCACCTGGGCAAAGCTGTCTTGTGCCTCATCAGACCAGGAGAACTCAGCATCCTTCCTTTAGGCACACATGTGACTTACCAACAGAGGCAATGCTGGGAATAGACTTGAACACAGTTTTGCTGGGTCCATCTGGGCTGGAATGTGCAGAGTGGCAGCAAGGTGTTTTTCATTTAGCCGAAAGCCTTGTGCTGTGAAACTATGACCCAGAAAGCATTAATACACATTGGCAGAGGCATCACATTGCCTTGTTCTGCTGCAGGCAGCCATTGCTCCTCTGAGATTGATACATCGATTGGAGTAACCCAGCGTTAAGCAAAAGTCTTTTTGACGATGCCCTCTCTGAGCAATGCAAAGGACTGCAGAGCCAGATGCAACAATGAAGAAGCTAGCAGAGATGGATGTGTAACTACTGGAGACAACCACAGATAAACAACTCAGCACAGGAAATGGAGCACAATGAGATTTCACCAGTTGGGCCATGGGTGGCTGTAGAGGCAAGATGTTGAAGTTGGCAAAGTAGAGGGACTTTGGAATAATCAATGCAGACAAACCTGTATCCATCAATAATCCTACTCTCGCAACAGCAAAATGTTTTTGGTTGGAAACAAGACAGATAATCTTATCCTGTGTCATGGTATGCAGGTAAAGAATGGTATTCTTAAGCAGCATAATCTGGGCATTTACCAGATGTTTGCTCAACCTGCAGCATTAACAAATGTAGGCTGAGGAGGATGAAGAAGTGTGACAAGAAGAAAGTTTTGGCTGTCTGATTAGCAAGGAGCTTATAGACATTATCTGAAGGCATGACTTTCATTTACTTTAGGAGTGAAATGAAAGTGACCATACATGAACACACCAGAACATGAAATTCTTCCTCTGCATTTAACCCATTCACCAAGTGAAACAGCAGGCAGCCAGCACAACACCCAGGGAGCAGTGTGTGGGGACAGTACCATCCTCAAGGGTATCTCAGTGGTGCTTAGCAGTCTTGGGAATCAAACCCGCAACCACCAGGCTACCAACTGCCAATAGTTTTGCAATGCTGCAAATCTATCCCCCTTCCATTCCTAGAGTGCAAAGCATCATTAGAGGGGAAACGAAGCCCTTTCTGGGCAAAAGAATTCTGTGGAGCTGAATCAGAAATTGTCTGATACCTATTTCAATAACCTTCTGCCCAAGGGAAGAGGTAGATATGTACTAAATGTGACTGGACTCTTTGTCAGTGTTCCTTTTCTATCCCTAAACTCTATTTGAATAAAAGATGTCTGAAATAGTAATCTTGCTGTCTTGCAATCTAAGTTCAACATGGTTAAGTATAGTTGCATGATTACGTATTATTAGCACTAAAAAAGTGTGGCTGGTGAAAATGATGACTGTTGACTGATGTTTACCCTGATTACAATATTATTCACTAGACACTTTACAGAAGGCTTTTTTTTTTAAGTGACTGACTAGTGAGGATAGGTCATTTTGTCCCTGCAAACATGAAGATATAGTAATTTAGATTCAGTACTTTGGTTGCTAGCTAGCTATGGCTCAGCATCTACCATAGCTAGAGATATAGCTAAATAACTAGCTTAACTGATGTGTCTGGCGAATTAGAATCCATCCACAAATTGTTGACAAATTCTCAGGTAGAGAGTTAATTAACTTTTTGACTTTCCTGAAACAAAACACATACATAAATAGTATCGGGATCCCATCAGGTAGCAGTGGCTAGGGATCAATTCTCTCTCTATCAATAGCTTTGAGCTTACTGTGATGTCGTTTGTGCAACTCAACATGCAACAGCTTTTAGGCATGGTTGTGATTTTAGTTTTAAGACAATAAAGAGAACTGTGAAATGCAAATCAGTGGAAAGTGCAGCACAGTTTTTCCTCCCTAAGGCCTAAGGCTGCTTTCGACTCACCTTAAAAGTGGGAAGTTAGACCTGGGAATGATATTGTCCACATTCCAATATAACAAGTTGGAAAGCTAGGTTAACTATTGTTATCCATTGTTAGGAATACCAGTTGATACTAGTGCATTATGCAGTATTTGGCACAAACATTGTGCCAGCAAGTCCACAGATAGAAGTACCACACTGTGTGGACAATTGATTTAAGGGAACACTAATAAAACAGAAGTGCTAATAAACAGTATTTAGAACAGCTTTCATTACGGTTAAAGGACAGAGCAGCCATCTACTGCCAACTTTCCAGGTCAAGCAGGTGCTGGTTAAAATTACCCACTAGAAACTCAGAAATTCTGACTTCCCAGTTCAAGAGGAAAGAACCATAAATGCACTCTGTCTCTATGAATAGAAGAGCTCATTCACAGGCAATTGGCCAGTCATCACCTGTTGTATAAACCATAACAGCTAATTGCAAAACATTCTCATCCATGTGGTAAATGCCATAACAAGCTCAGCGGAATAAAGAACAGGCTTGGAAACTGGCTATTTGTAACACACATCTTGAGTCGTCAGTTTTGCTGAAACTCGGCAGGCTTTGCATACATACACTATATGGACAAAAGTATTTGGACACACCTCTTAATTACTGAATTCAAGTGGTCCCTTATTTCCAGTGAAGGGCAGTCTTAATGCTTCATCATACCAAGACATTTCAGACAATGCCATGCTTCCAACTTTGTGAACACAGTTTGAAGAAGGCCCTTTTCTATTCCAGCATGACTGAATCCCAGTGCACAAAGTAAGGTCCATAAAGACATGGTTGGATGAGTTTGCTGTGGAAGAATTTGACTGGCCCACACAGAGCCCTGACCTCAACCCCATCCAACACCTTTGGGATAAACGGGAACGGAGATTGTGAGCCAGGCCATCTCATCCAACATCAGTGCCTGACCTCATAAATGCTCTACAGAATGAATGGACAAAATTCCACATTAAAGTCTTAATGTTTGAATGCAATGTCATTAAAGTCTCTGTTGTTGTAATGGACAGGCGTCCCAATACTTTTGTCCATATAGTGTAGCTACTACATGACAACATCCTCTTTTACTACGCTGTTGATGGTGTCTTGCAACAGCGACCTCTAGGGTGCAGACCTTGACATGACAGCCACTTTCCCGTTTAAAAGATTGCGTGAATCTTTATAATACATCATATTGCGGCACATAACTTCTTACTGTAGTGGCTAGAAAAGGCAGGAAAGAGAAGAAAAAACAACACACAGCCTAACTCTTGCATTTTCAAAGCCTTCGCATCTAAAGCCACTTTGCAGCATAAAATATGTTAGTGCTCAAAACACACACAGAATCGGGTTGTGAAAAGGGTGGAAAATTGATTAAAAAATCGAAACGCAGTCTCGCTCTCAGGCACACTAACTTACTGACTGACTGACTCAAATCTCACAGCATGTCACAGACAGTGTGTGTGTGTGTGTGTGTGTGTGTGTGCGCGGTGCGGTGCGCGTGTGTGAGGGAGGGAGGAGAGGATGACGGAGAGAGAGACGCAACCTCACTGAAGGAGGAGAGAGAGAGAGAGAGAAAAGGAGAGAGACGCAGCCTCACTGAGGAGGAGAGAGAGAAAGAGAGGGAGACGCGGAGGACAGGACGATGAGGAGAGAGAGAGAGAGTGAAAAGAAAAAGAGCAATGTCTGCTGAAAATGCGCGTCTTCTTCTTCCACTGACCGGCCCTCGCTGAGACATCATGGGCTGTATCGGCTCCCGCACCATCAGTAAGAAATACCTGCCTTTCTCATTACTGGGGCTTTTTCATAGTGAACTAGAGACAGGAGGAACCTGGACTGGGGGGTGGACGACACTCAGAGACCCCATACCACCCTTCCTACAGGCTCGCAGGGGAGTGTGTGTGTGTGTGTGTGTGTGTGTGTGTGTGTGTGTTTCTATGGAAACCCTTCGGTGAAAAGACCCTTGGTCCCTGCAGCTCGTAGACCGGTGGTGGTCGGATTGCTGGGACGAGGAGAGGGATGGAGGAAAACGAGTGGGCTTTTATCGCCACCGACCGACTCGAACGGTAGAGATAAAGGGGGGCTGGGAGGGGAGGGGGAGAAACAGAGCAGAAGAAGGGAAGGGCGGATGAAAGAGAATCTTTAGGGGTGGGTAGATCGGTGGTAGGGCAGGTGATAACTAGGGAGTATAAAAAAGAGGCAAGACAGGGAAAAGAGAGTGTGTGAGGAAACGTGTGTGTGTGTCTTTGTAATGTGTGCTGTTTTTTTTAATACCAGTCGTTCTCAGACCTGCATTGTCGCGCGTGTGCGCGCGCGTGTGCCTGCGTCACAAAGATGCTCAGGGGTGCGCGCGGTGCACTTCAGGTTAAGTGGTCCAAAATGAGCACACGCGCGCTGTCTAACACACCTGCGATGTGAACTGCATTCAGACAGGCTCCCCATATAGGTAACCCCCTGATCATCACACCCCTCTCTCTCTCTCTCTCACACACACACACACACACACACCCATGCTCTCTCTCACACACACGCACATACACACACTCACACACATACACACACCCATACTCTCTCTCTCTCTCACACACACACACACATACTCACTCTCTCTCT
>JBBJLS010072373.1:0-10428 GCA_037577275.1 Bryconaethiops microstoma
TATACACACACACAAACACACACACACACACACACAGGCTACAGACATTCAAACACACATGGCCAGTCTTTAGAGTGTAACCTGACCTTCAGCAGTTGAACCAATAAAAGCAGAAGATAGTATGAAGACCATTTCCTTCAGCAGGAAGGTCTGAGAGACTTTAATAATCGCATCACACACTCACACACACACACACTCACACATACAAACACACACACTCTCACACACACACACTCACTCGCATGGTCTCCCTGAGGAAGAGATTTCACAGGCAGGTTTAAACGGTTCCCTCCTGAGTCTGAGCGTCCTGTACTGCAGAACACCATCAGGAACCCGTTACACTGAGCAGCCTGACCATAACTGTTTGAGGGGGGTCCTAAATGACTTTGTTTACAACACAAGCTCTGAATTATGGGTGAATTTAAATAAGTGGTCTGCTCTGTAGATGGTGTTACACTACTCATACAACACTGACAGACCTGTCATCTCACGATCAATACCTATCACAGCACTCTGGACTGAATCTGTTACAGACCATAATCACACACTAATGGGATTTTATACATGCAAATGTCCTTCGTCCAAGTAATTTCATCCTATTCCATCAGGTAAGCAGGTAAAGTTCGAAAACTCTCTCTTTAAAGGGCCCATAGCATGTGAAAATCATTTATTCTTTATGTAAAATTCAAACACGGTCCATATATGGGACCTTAGCTGCAGAAACAGCCTGTTTTGAATGGACTATTATTGTGACAACAACACATTTACATATATCTGCCCAGCTTGGCTCCGCCCATTCAGGCAGGAATAGTGCTTCAGCTCAGACTGCTTTTTTAGAATGAGGTAACCAATCAGAACACAGGTTATTTTCATAAATCAGACTTAAAGGCCTGGACAGCAGGGCAGTGGGCGGGTCCACTCAAACGCATCTGTAGGTGGAAGCAGCTTAGAGAGTTTATGATGCAGCTAAAAGTGAAAGCACAGCGCCAGACCCCTGTTCTACAGCTAAGCCAGGACAGTGGTGGCCCAGAGGACACTGAACACACACACACACACACACACACACACACACACAAACACAAACACAAACACGTACACGTACACAATCACAGATGCAACACTTCCCCTCGACGGCTGCACAGATGCAGAGATAAGAGGACTAAAAGCTTGTCCGCATTCTGAAACACAATTACTGACTGACACACACACACACACACACACACACACACACACACACACAACATCAACTGTCTCCGCACTCATATACTTTAATACACAGCAGCGGAGGCTCAAGACAAGCCGTGCTTGAAGCCCTGACATACTTTAACATACTATACTCATACTGCACTCATACACTTTAATATGCTGCAGTCATATACTGCACTCATATATTGTGCTCATATACTGCACTCATATATTGTGCTCATATACTGCACTCATATATTGTGCTCATATACTGCACTCATTTACTTTAATATACTGCACTCATATACTTTAGTATACTGTATATTACTGATCCATATGCATTAGAAAAAGCAGAAACCCAGGTTTAATGTAAAATTACACAGAAACCTTAATATCAGTATTATATTATATGGTATTATATTATGTGATTGGTGCAGATGGCTTGGTTGGCTCTTTGTTTTTATTTCTGGATTACTGATTGATCATTACGTTGTTACTGATTAATCATTTTTTGTTATTGTGTTAATTTCGCGAGACAAAAAATTACAAAAAACGAACCCTTGATCCCAGTCGGTTATGTTTCTCAATGTTTGGACGAGATGTTATTGCTTACAGTTCTTTTTGACAAGATCATTAATATTAACTTTACTATGTTTCTTTGTTGCGGCTGGTTGCTCTTGCTAGGTGTGATGCTAAAAGAAATTCAGCTGGGGCGTTATATTTTAGTCCCTCAGCCAATCAGACTGCAGTGTAATTACGTACAGGCAAATGAGAATACAGGCACCTGAGAACAGGTAATCGAATACAGAGTACAGGTAACAGAGCACGGGAAACTTAGCACGGGTAACAGAGTGGTTCTTCACATTTGCACCTCCAATTTATGAAGAAAAGAACCAGCGATTAGGAAACGAAGACGTTTCGGATGATGAGAGACCGTGTAGGACACAGCGCACACTCGAGAGAGATGTAATTCCATGGTGCCGGGTCACGGAGAGCCAAGTGTTGCACATTCTTCAGCTGCTATTGTTTGGGAGGAAAGAAGGGTCGAATTCCTCACAGCTCCGTCTTCGAGGGCCGTGATGCAAATTTAGCTATTCTGTTTACCCCAGCTGTCAGTGTCCCTGTCTGGCAGCTGCTCTCCAGCTTCTTATGGAACGCCCAGAGGGCTGCACGGTCCCTGCCAGGCTGATGCGTCAGGGGTGGCTTTATACAGAGCCGATATGTCTCCGTCTCAGCAAGAGCTCTACAGAGCTGGAGGTCAGGTCTTCAGGAGCCTAACTGAAGTCCCACCATGTCAGATTAACCGGCAACATTTTCAGGAAGAGGAAGCAGACAGTCATGGTCTGGTCTACAGTGGGTGGGACCAGCTCAGAGAACATCACTCTAGTCCCTCTAGAGTGTAACCAGTGGATATGTGTCAGACAGTGTAACCAGTGTGTGTGTGTGTGTGTGTCAAATGGTGTAACCTGTGTGTGTGTGTGTGTGTGTGTGTGTGTGTGTGTGAGAGGTAGTGAACAGCAGCAGCTCTATGCCAAGACTCTTTGCTGAAGGAGTCGCTGTAGAAATGTTGCACACCCCCATATACCCCCCCCCCCCGCTGCGGAACCTGATCTGCAGCAGAACCCGACCCGCAGCAGAACCTGACCTCCAGCAGAACCCGACCCGCAGCAGAACCCTGCAGCAGAACTGCTGATCATAAGCACATATAAAACAGTTACATTCCAGTATTGTTTGCTTCCAACTTGATTGCTTATGCAACATTCGCACAATTTTTGGATGCTAAAAATTTGACTCCGAGGTTTTTGGAAAAATTGGCAACCCTGGCCTTTAGTTTGACGATAAAATATGACTAGAATTCTATTGAGTGCCGGCAGAAATCAGCATCAGAGTGGCATCAATAAGATCAATAATAAGTATCAGTGCACTCCAAACTGTACGGTATCGATACGCGACCCCTGGTTCCATTCAACACCCCTTGCAGTTTTCTGCACCAAAACCCATGCAGTGATCACCTCAGTCACTGAACAAGGAATTTTAAAAAAATTGGTGGAATTTTCTGGAAAACTCTGCAGCTTAGATGCTTTAGAAAACCCTTAAACCCCCCAAGCAAAAAAAAAAAAAACATGTCATGCTACAAAGCTAATGTCTTGAGAGCTTCACCAGTAAGCACACAGTTCCATCATGTAGAGGTGTCTAGTCATCATTACTAGTCTTGCTAACGCAGGACTCACTGTGATCCATAAACATGGACTAAACTACGCAGCGGTCTGATCCAACGACTACGGTCAAACTATCAGAAATATACAGTACTGTGCAAAACTCTTAGAAACCTGTGAAAATTATATTTAAAAACTGTTTAGATGAACAACGAGGCGAATTAAATGGGTGAGCACGGTCCAAAAATATCTACTAGCCTTACTTATGTGGTTTCCTACACTGCACAACTCACTGTGATCCACAAACAATGACTAAAATATCTGCTAATTGCTGCAAATCCAGCTGCACTTTGATTTATTGTCCAACTGACACTAATGCAGCTTCAGGAGACCCAACAACACAAAAAACAATAAAAGAAAAAACAACCTGCTCTATGATCTCTTCCTAGAATCGTGACCACCTGTGACATCAGCACCTGCCTGCAGATGCCCTCCCTGCCCGCCGGGCCGGTGGAACTCCAATTCAGAACGCTGGACCTGGCAACCGAAGCCAATAGTGCACTGGGCTAACCGCTCACACTCATTCAGCCAGTCAGGCAGAGCGAGAGACATAGAGTGAGAGAGAGAGAGAGAGAGAGAGAGAAAGGAGTTTAATCCAGCCATTCATCATTGACTGCACCATTCAGATCACAGACGCTCCACTTACCATGCTGCAGCCCGCCGATACACACACACACACTCCGTCAGCGCCAGGCAAAAACGACCTCAGAGGAGGGGAAAGAGGTTCACTCATGCACACACACACTCTCACACACACGCACACGGACACACACACACACACACACTCTCAGAACCTGACCAAGCCGAAACGCTTAAGCATACAGAAAAAACAGCGATGTAGAAAGAGAGGGTGAGCGAGGTGGAGGAAGAGGAAGAGAGAGAGAGAGAGAGAGAAGGGTAGAATGCTTGTGTTTTGAGGGAAAGGGGAGGGGGCGTCAGACACACTCGCCCCCCCAAAACAGGCTTCAGGAAATACCAGCAGGAGCCGGGAATAAACCAGATGCAGGACAGGACAAGGAGTGAAGTGGAGGGACGAGAGCAGAACCTGACCTCCAGCAGAACCTGACCTCCAGCAGAATCTGACCCGCAGCAGAACCCTCCAGCAGAACCTAACCCGCAGCAGAACCTGATCCTCAGCAGAACCCTGCAGCAGAACCTGACCCACAGTAGAACCTGATCCTCAGCAGAACCCTGCAGCAGAACGTGAACTCCAGCAGAACCTGATCCGCCGCAGAACCCGACCCGCAGCAGAACCTGATCCTCAGCAGAACCCTGCAGCAGAACCTGACCCACAGCAGAACCTGACCCGCAGCAGAACGTGAACTCCAGCAGAACCTGATCCACAGCAGAACCCTGCAGTAGAACCTGACCCGCAGCAGAACCTGATCCTCAGCAGAACCCTGCAGCACAATCTGACCCACAGCAGAACATGATCTGCAGCAGAACCCTGCAGCACAATCTGACCCGCAGCAGAACCTGACACCCAGCAGAACCCTGCAGCAGAACCAAACCCGCAGTAGAACCTGACCCATAGCAGAACCCTGCAGCAGAACCTGACCTCCAGCAGAACCTTATCCGTAGCAGAATCCGATCCGCAGCAGAACCTGACCTCCAGCAGAACCCGACCCGCAGCAGAACCCTGCAGCAGAACCTGATCCGCAGCAGAACCCGACCCGCAGCAGAACCCTGCAGCAGAACTGCTGCTGATCATATGCACATATAAAACAGTTACATTCCAGTATTGTTTGCTTCCAACTTGATTGCTTATGCAACATTCGCACAATTTTTGGATGCTAAAAATCATCTTGTACTAAAATTGTACATTTTGTACTTCTAGTTTAGAGTTTATATTTACAGTTTATTTATATATGTGTATCATATGTCTTTCTGCATTCTCGATTCAAGTCGTCCCACCTCACTGTAAACTTGTTTATAACTGAGATGATAAATTTTACTTCGACTTTGAGACTCTCAGGACAGGCCAGGTCTGTGTGGTCAGAACTGACAGATGGACACTTTGCGGAAACCCTCTTCCAAAATCAGAAGGACTGGAAACAGCACAGAATCCCAGTCAGGCTTTTTATGACCTGACCTGCAAAAATATTCGTTAAATCAACGACCGGAGCTTGACCTGTGAAACCTGCACCTGCAAAATTTCTTAATAAGCTGAACCGAACTCATCTGACCTGCTGGTCCTGAGATTTGACCTGGAGGTAACGGGTCGACCCACCCATTACTAAACACTAGTTTAGTTTTAGCGTCTAGTTTTAGCACAGGAACTACAAGTGAGCTGCATGGTGCTCCACCTTGTGGAAGTGTCCAGACTTGCTTATGTAGTTTCTGACGCTGCGCGACTCACTATGATCCATCTGTGTTGCTACTTGTTCCCTCTGCTCCTTCAAGGAACATCGTCTGGCTCTGCCATCCCTACACACAAGGCAAACCCAGTCCAGACTCTTGCCTTTGTGGAAGTGTAAATTCTGTCATACATGAAATTCTTCCCTGTAACCCATTCACCAAATGAAGCAGCGGGCAGCCAGGAACACAGCACCCGGGGAGCAGTGTGTGGGGACGGTACCTTGTTCAAGGGAACCTAAGAGGAGTTTAGCAGTCTTGGGATTCAAACCCACGACTTCCTGATCGCAGGGCGATCCACTAACCACTAAGCCACCAGTTCGGGAACCAACCAGCGCAGCAGAATCTCTCTCTGTCTTCAAAAACCTCCTGAAGACTCATCAGTTCAGAGAGCACCTCTCTTGCCGCACTATTCATCCTAGATCACACTTTTCACGCTCTTCTGATTATGCTCACATCTTCGTCTCCCTACACAAAGATTTCAGCCCTTAGAATTCTCCTCTGGTTCTCACACTGTCCTGAAACTTGAGTGTTTCCTCATGTTGTTAGTCGCTTTGGATAAAAGCGTCTGCCAAATGAATGTAATGTAATGTGATGTAATGTGATAAACATGGACTAAAGTACATGGTAACTGCCGCAAATCCATCTGTGCTCTGATCCAATGGTGCTGCTGGACTGACGGTAACACAGTCCAACCGAGTCGGGAGGGAAGCTTTGATGTCATATTTTGAGGGGGGTGCAATACAATCTGGATGTGACGGTCCTGCATATACTTAAACGGACACTTAAACACTTATTGCATCACTGTCTACTCACAGCGAGAAGGTTCTGTGTTCGATTCCTGGCCTCAATGAGTCAGAAGGTTGTGGGTTCGAATCCCAGCCAGGACGGTCAGTGTGAGTGTGTAATGTTCCTCTGCACGTCGGATGGACCGGAGATGCTTCCAATCCACTTTTAATCTTCTTTTACCAGTTTTATATGCATTTTATTCTTTTTTTACTACTACTATTTTTATGCACCCTGATTTATAAATATTAGAATTTTACTTCTGTAAGGCACACTGAATGACTCTTGTGTATGATAATGGGCAACATAAATAAACTTGAATTGACCTGACTAAACTTTACTAGGTGTGATTTTGCTTAATTGTGTGTGTGTGTGTGTGTGTGTGTGTCTGTGTGTGTGTGTTTGTTCTGTGATGGATTGGTGAGTTGTTCAGGGTGTTTTTCCATCTTTCGCCCCTTTACCGCACAGATATCTAGTTACATTTTGTACATTTTTTTAGTTTGAATATATTTTTTTCTGTATAATTACCTCATTTTAGCTTTTCCAAATTCCTCTTTCATTTAAATTATATGACAAATTTATTGATTCAAGGACACATTTCACTATACGTTGTACTTGTTTAACTGTGTATGCGACGAATAAAGCATCTTGCATCTTATATCTGCCGTGTCTCGATTTACTGAATCAACAGAATCAGGAGGAATTGACTCCAATTCCCAATTTCTGACCCTGGAACTGAACAGCTTTAGCTTGTCGTTTAGTTTCAGATCAGCAGGATGTTCTTCATCCGGTTTGTTAAAGTGTGCTGTGAGCGGCTGCTGATTTCTCCACTCAGGCATGTTTGCATTTATTCAGCCAGGAAATTCCTTAATCATGCATATATCTTGGCGCTCTAACGGGTGTGTAGCGGGCGCCTCGGCCCTGAGGGCGCTGAGCTGCTCCGTCACCAAGCCGTTTCTTGCTTTAAGTGGAATCAGCAGCTGCTTAAGACCCCCTGTCGCTAAAAATTAATTTTTCATGATTAAAATGAATTGAATCCCTTTCATTTTTGAATGCAAAGTACTATGAGTAGGAAAGTGAAACCTCAAGTAGGACGTCGCTTAAGGCCCCAGAGTGTGAAGGAACATCTAATGAATGCTACAGAGCAGAAGGTAAAGCCTCCCTGCTGTTAACGCTGATCCTAATGAGCACATTAGTCCCTGGGTGATGGGGGGAACCCTTGAAAGAGGGATAATAAATACACACATATCAACAACATTCAAAGGCATGAGAGTCTACTGATAACAAAAGGACACCAAATCTGAATTTTGTTTGTACTTTAATCCAGTTTCATAGAAAACACTGTCAGAAACAGTCCATCGGATATTACTCCACGGGAAACTTCAACAACTTCGCAAAATTTCTCCAAAATGAACTTCTGCGTTCTAAAGGAACTCACCAAGTCAGACCTGTTCACAGTGGTGGTGAATGGAACCAGACGTCTACCACTAAAAGCTTATAAAAATGGTTATTAATGTGACACTGTTCTACAAAAAGGGTTCAGTCTAATGGCATAGAGAGAGTAAACAGAATGGGTTTAGAGTGGGTTTGGTGTGAGACTAACGTGCAGAGACTCCGATTTCTTTACAGTGGGGGTGAATGGAACCAGACGGCTCCGACACAAATACAGCCGGTTTATTCACAATCGTCCCCCAGTGATGCTCCACGTGTGTTTATATGGATGATAGTAAAATACTGGACAATCTGAAATACTGGACAATCACTTTTCTTTGGGGTCTATTTTGCCTCATAATGCCCTGCATGTATCCCTCCACCATAAGTGGGTTTAGTTTTAGAACCAAAAGCTTCTCAAAACTCTGATAGAACAACATCTCAGGCGTCAGGCAGCGCAACCATAACCATTTCACGGAATAACAATGTGAGGAAGCTTTTAGAGGCAGACGTCTGGTTCCAGTCACCTCCACTGTGAACAGCTCTAACTTAATAGAGTGTAGGAGGGTGTAAATGTCCTTTTCTCCCTAAGATTCCCTTAAAAGATATTATTATGATCTACTATTATGAACCTGGAACGAAATACCAGTATCAGAATGGAGGCGGCTTGTGAAGACACACGAACGACCCGCAGGGTTCCTGACCTTCTGCGAGTTCACACACTGAGTGACATTTCAGTCACAGCGCTCACAATCAGGAGAAGGCGATATGTCAGAGTGAATCACAGAGGGAACAGCTTTTTGGCAAATATGAAAAATGTTGGCATTAATTTGAGGGTGAGGGTGTGAAAAACGGTGATGTTTGGAGGTGGAATGCCCCACTTTTTCCATAACAGTGACTATGTTGTATGTAAATATGAAGCTATTTATAGCACAGGTAGGGAGGCACCTAGGGTACCTAAGGTGTGGGTGTTTGTGTGTGTGTGTGTGTGTGTGTGTGTCTGTGTGTGTGTGTATTTTGTTGAATTCTGAGGAGCAAGAGAACAACCGCAACAAAATTATTTAAGACAGCTCTGCTAAAAATACGAAATACAATTAATTCAATAGAGTTAAAACAAATAGGCTACATGAATAAACAAGTAAATAAATACATTTTTAAAAAAAAGGTTGTGACAGTTTTGAAAATAAATAAAATGCCTGTACTTGTATTGGAGACATGTTTCCATTCACCACCACTGTAAAGAAATCCTGCAATGATGAGTTTCACACCAAACCAATTCTGAATGACAAAACTATTAAATTGTTAAAGTTCTTCGCACCTGAACATCTCAACCATTTTCAGCATCTTTAAGATTCTTCTGAATTTTGTGAACATTTCTGCATATCTCCTGCAGTATCTGTTTCAGAAAAGAAAGGGTGGCATGGTGCCATCACTGCGAATCAAGCAAACACACATGCAAAATTGTCTCAGACACTGGATTTTGCAGAAATTGTGAAAAATTTGAAGATTTTTAACCTTAAAGATTTTAGTATGAGCACTGGAAAAGGAAACGTGTTATGGTGCCATTTCCACTCTTTTGAGGTACCAAAGCACAAAATCAAGCGGACATGTGTGGAAAATTGTCTCAGACACTGAATTCTGTGGAAATTTTGCAAGGATGGGTGGGGTTCCCCAAATTTCGATTTGGAAATAACGGCGGAACCTGAGAGTGGGGGAGTTAATCCACAGTCCTGTTCAATACAATGCAGTGTTCTACACTCTGCCAGTGCCCCCCCGCCCATGCCAGGAGATCACTGCTGTCATGGTAACCTTTATCCGGATGCTTAATTGGGCGAGGAAGGCCCGGGGAGTCCCGTACAGTGCAAGCGGAGCTCGGACTCGGTCAGTTGTTCGTCACCGCGGTGAGAACTAAGATATTATTTACAGTGATGTCTTACCAAAAAAAAAAAAAAAAAGAACAACTTTGTGCTTTTTGTAAATTTCTCAGAAGGGAAAAAGTTCAAGGAAAACACCGCGGTCTGGTATCGCTAACACAATCTGACAGAACCTTCAAGCCTCGCTCCGGTCTAAAACAAAGAACAACGGAGTAAATAAATAAATAAATCAATAAAACTGCCCGCCCCCCTCCACACACACACACACACACACACACACACACACACACACACACACACATTCCACTAACAACTCCTTGGCTAGACAGGAACTTTCTCCTCCACCAGGCCCGATTTCCTTCCCATCAGGAACAATAGTGAAAGGCCCTCGTTTTCCGAGCCGTTCCTTTATAGGCTGTGCTGAACTGTCAGGTGGGATCAAGAGCAGGTCCTTCAAGCTTCAGGGCAGAACAGGCAGGACTGGCACACGCACGCACACACACACACGCGCGCGCATGCGCGCGCACGCGCGCGCACACACACACACACTCACACACACTCACACACACTCACACACACTC
>JBBJLS010072374.1:0-10427 GCA_037577275.1 Bryconaethiops microstoma
ATCAGAAATGTTAAGTGTGCAATGTGAACAAGTGTCAGATGTGAGTAGTCCCATTTTATACATTTTGTGTTGGGTGATATGCGTTCTGTGAATTTGTACTGTATTAATTGTAGGTTAGTATTGTTAGACATGGTGAAGGTGTTACTACAGATTTATGTCCAGAGTTTGGGATCGGGGGTAAGTGTTAAGTCCTTATTCCAGGCTTCAGTTGGAAGAGATATCTATGGGTGATAAAATTTTGTATAACCTATGAAGAATTCTTCTGGGATGGGATATTTTATTGATTTCTTCCACGAGGAGGGGTAAAGGTAGTTCAGGTAGTAGTTCAGTACATCTATTTGTTCCTGTGATTTTTACACCAAACTCTCAAACATCTGCTTGTCTTTGCAAAGAGAGGGTTAGACTCTGCACCCATTTATAATATCCTTCTTTGTAGTTGTGGACGGACTGTTTCTGTTGAAACAGCTTGTCCTTCACTGACGGTCTCAGTCACCTAAGAAACAGTTAATCTTCTTTTTTCCTTACATATTGGACCATCCAACCTTGTTTACTGATGCCTTACTAATGCAAGGATAATGCCATCCATACCCCACTGAACTGTGGGCATGTCCTCATTTATATGTACTATTTTAAGTGTTTTAAGGAACATAAAACAAATACATTTTAACTGAATATAAATATGAGGTAAAATTCTTCAGTTATTCATGAAAACTGGGAAGAATAAAGAAAACTAAAATAAAATAAGGCAAAAATGTGTTGACCTTTTGGCAATAGCTATAAAAAATAGCTACAAACCAAAAAATGTCCATATGCACTGTAAGGGCAATGAGTAAGAAGTTTAAAACTACTGAAGCATCATCTGCCTAGAAAAAGACACTTAGATTTAGCAGGATCATGATTTTTTTTTTGCACAAAATGTCATCAAGTCAGCAAAACTACAATTAGACAATACCTAAATATTAACAAACCTTGAGGAATTTGTGCCAGAAAAAAGTATTTTCTTTCATCCAAAAGCACCTGGACTTCACTATTGGAATCACGTCCCATAAGCAGTTGAGACCAAAATTGTACTTACTGACAGGGTTTGTTAAGGCGTGTAACTTAGCTGGTCAAAAAACCACAGGAACAAAAAGCCGGTTAAAAGTCGATTGACTTTCTGGTAGTTGAGTGGAGGGTGTCGGTGTTGGTGCCGATGCTTGAGGGAGAGCGATGTTTAAAGCAGCCCGAACACCAGCTACAACAGCTCTTTCTACATCATTAATGGTTACCGCATTCATGAGTGAAGATGTTAGGAGTGTTCACATGAGCATAGACAGCAGTACTATCAGGATTAAATGTTTTAAATTGGGGAGGGAGCATCACAGTGCGCGTTTTGTGGTACAACCCCTTTGTTTGAACAAGCAAATAGTAATCACAGGGGCATGATCAATTAGCATATCTTCTAAACATTTAGAGCTCAACATTTTGATTTAACATTTAGATTTAAGATCGAACATTTAGAGATAACATTTAGATTTAGATTTAACATTTAAATTGAACATTTAACATTTACACAGCAAGAAAGTGTACCAAAACATAACTGTTTTTTTAAAAAACACATTTAGTTATGTTGCTGTTCAACTGGATGAAGTTAATGCTTTGTCTAATATTTTTACATTTGGCATGGAAAAAAGATGCACTTTTTGGCTGCTATTGTAATATCTCAGTGGTGCTGAAGGCATAATTTAAAACCTATTATTTTAACTTGTGGCTGACAGGATGTGAGTGACAGGATGTGGACATGGCTTCATAACCACACTTGCTCGTATCCCTAAAAATGAAAACAACACTTAATACACAAAGTTTTTGTGCCTTTGCATTAGTTAAATATGACGCTATTAGACCAAAATGTACTCTAACTGGTCTCTCACGTTTTGGTTGCTAGAAACTCTAGAGATAACTATGTAGGAGGATTATCTACTGACAAAAAAGAACATGGGTGTTATGTTCTCATTAATTTAATGATGTAAGCAAAATGAGATTTTCTAGCGCTGTTTAACTCAGAACTGTAAATGCTGAGACTCTCTTTTGCTCGATGCTACTTCATCAAGGGCCAAGAATTTTGGAATGAAACTGATTAAGTTCATGCTTTAGACAGCAAGTAAACAAACAAGTTTATCAAGGAGAACACAGAGTGCTTCACAGGCACAGAAAACACAGAATCATTCACAATAGGAACAATGAAGTACTTGCTGAGAACAAAATGTACAACCTGTGTACGACCTTGAATGTGAACTAGGCCAGTTGCATGCTGTACCAGATCAAACATTACAGACTAATCATTAAGTTCTTTAGAAGTGGTGTGATAAGTTGCCAGTGTGAATGCAGGAATGATCCACAGCATTCCGGAGGTTTTATCAACTAGCAGAGTGTCTGCTAAAGAGCTTTTCATAAAAAGCTTTGATATTCAAAGAATTTAACTCACCAAATGACATTTGCTTGCATTGGAATGTGTCATTAAATAAAGCAGCTACACCTCAGATACATTTTTAAATGTTTAGGTTTTAGAAGAAATTTTTTAAAGTTTTAGGGAGCTCTTTCAGAGAGAACTTTGAACTACAGTTGTTCTCTAACCGACAAACAGCAAAAAACAAATTGTAACTGGTATGTAGAAATAAGAGGTAACTAAAACTGACTTGTGGGCAATCAAGTGAGCATTAAAACTGTTCCCTTTATGCTTAAATGACTTAAAACAATCTGAGGCTCCTGTCAAATCTGACATAATTTTGACTGATTTCACCTTAGAAATAATTGCACCCTGCCTGTTTTTTCAATTCCTTATCAGATATGGAATAGGTCCCACTTTTCTACAGAGCAATCATGAGCAGCAACACTATTACAACAGAGAACTTACCGGTACCAACTTGAGCTCTCCAGTGATCAGCTGTTGTTACTGGTGTTCAGCTGATGTGCTGCATTTGGTTGCTTCTTCTGCTGTGGATGTTGGTGTAGAGTTCTTTCAGCAGCTGGGCTGGTGGAGATAAGATAAGAGATAAGATAAGATAAACTTTTATTAGTTCCACAAGTGGGAAATTTGATTTAGTAACGGCAGAGAGTGGACAGTACTAAGTTAATAGAATAAAATAAAATAAAATAAAATAAAAATAGGCCAAAGTACTATGTAGAAAATAGTATTAAATAAAAATAAAAATAAAAAATTCTCAAAATTATACAAAATATACATGTATGGGGGCAGGAGTAGGAGGAGCTGGGGCACAGCACTTCTTGGGTAAGACCTGTGAACTGTCAGCAATGGAGATAGAAAGATAGGTATCTGTAGTAGTTTCCCCATTTTTTTTCTGAGATTAAGAGATGAGAGGATATAGGCAAAAGAGTTGGTATCTGTAGTATTTCTCGTGATTGGAGCATGTCATTATAGCTGCCATTGTGATGAAGAAATTCAGCCTCAGTCTGCGTGTGTTTGTTGTTTTCTTCTATGAAAAGTGCAACATCACTGCTTACGGTGATGCTTAAGTTGAAACTTGACCTTGTGCACAGAGTGTTCAGGTTCAGTCTGTTCTGGGAGTGGTGTGTTTTCACATATTGCAGATTCCATTATATTACCAATGTCAGTACCTGATTTCCTCAGCGTCTGCTTTTTTACAAAAAAAATGAAAACGTAACAAAGAAAAATGTCTTAGAAGATGTTTTACCAGCTCTATTTGAGTTTAGGCCATCTGATCCAAGAATCTCTATGCATCCCCAGGCTGAAGTTATCAATGAAACTGATCTGTCAGGCAGTTAAGGATCCGATCGACTTTGAAAAGGCTAAATGAGTCAAAGCATCTCTTAAATGGTAGGTCTTGGTATACAGATGTAAGTACCTAGAGCTAGAGCTACTGCTAACAGGGTCATAGGTGCCCAAGACTCACTGATGTGAGATGTGATGTGATCCCAGAGGGTTCTGTAGGGGAAATGTTAATACTGGCTTTGATAAAACACACAGTAAACCACAGCTTGCTGTTCATAGAGCAGTGTAGCATAGGTCAGATAGCCTATGAAGACCTTTGTCTGTTTAAAAAACATTGTATCCACTCTATATTAGACAAATTTAACTGGTTGGTCTACCATGCAGTTTTATTTATTTATTTATTTATTTTTTACCATAGTTCACCTGATGCTGTACAGTTTTGTTCTGGTCTTCCTCTAGTCTTTCTGGCCACTAGATGCTGTTGGCTGGAATTTTCAGTTGTTGGCCCTATCATCAAGAGACTGCGAGCTGACCCCAGCGATGCCACAGCCATCTGTGATCAGGAGTCCAGAAGATCACAACAATGTCTCTGAGTGGGTAGGATGCAGAGCTGTAGTCAAGGCTGCCTTTGTCAAATTCAAGACAAGTCTAAGTTCAGGACTAATTTCCTTAAACAACAGCACTGATAGGACAGTCTTCACATCTCCACACCATTCAGCGTGATGCTAACCAGCATGGGTGCCTGTTAGCAGACATCACGGACTTTGCAAGTAGCATTCTCCTCCAAGTGTGCTGCGGATGATGAAGAAATCCTATGATGATGCATTAGCAGCAGACTGAAAATAATTATGTGACTCGGAGGAAGCATGTGCTAGCCTCCTATCAGTGTTGGGGGTAATAGTGAGGGAGGGAGCCCTAGCTCATGGAGGTGGAATTTCCCATACAAAAAATGTATATAATACAAAATATATTATAGACAATATATTTTCACCAGGTTAAATATATTAATCCAACTACATAAAAAATACATCGACTAATATATTGACCAAAATATATTGACGAAACACCAATATATTTTAAATATACAAAAAAATTGCCACTTTGGTATATTGTAGTATATTTCTAAAAATACGTTTATATATTGAAAATACATTTTTCATTATATTTCTTTTCAATATGTGCAAATGTATATGTAAATTAATATATTTCTTATATATTACAGGTATACCAAGAATTATATGAGTATGTATAATAAATTATATTTTAAATGTATGGGATTTATTTTTTTTATTTGATAATACATTTTTAAATATATTGTGATGTGTATTACACAATATATTACTATATATATTATACAATATATGTACTGATTTACTATATAAATATGACTAAACTCGTTTCTTATAGGTATGCCTTATTATTGTTTTTACTATTGTCAAGTAATATAATGTATAAGCAATGTTTTACTTTTTATAGACACTATATTTAAAAATACATTATAATGTATTTTGCCAATGCACTTGTATTTCAGTAAATAATATATTTAGTTATAGAATTATATCAGAATTCATATTATTACAGAGAAAGGACAAGAACAGGGCCCAAACAGGTACTTATTAGCATAACCACTTGTTTTGTGAAAATTACAATGTGACAAATCACAAATCTACACTGCCTTCAAATGAACACAACAAGCATAAAAAAGACTACATGTTTTCAGTCTTGCGCATCATTTGCAATCGAAGTTCATTGATTTTTCCATTAATGGTCTTTCCGACATCTCCTCTCTTCGCTCCTGGAAACTTTCTTTGTGTGGCATCTAAAACAAACAAATAAAAAGCACAAAAGCAAGAGAACACACAAGTTCAGACATTAGTCATTTTATCATGGTTAATTAAAACGTATACTACTCCATAACCACATACTAGCTGCAATACCAATCTGCAAAAAGGTACTTCATGTTACTGCTAAGCAATCAAAGCCAGTAAATTTACTAGACAGCTTGACACGAGGCATATTTTTGTACAATATCTATTTTATGTTCCTGAGATGCATAAACTAAATTGTGATTACAAGCTATTGTGTATTTAGTGAAACATATGGGTAACACAGACATAAACATGATTTTATACTATGGTATTGTCCTGTAAGTTACTAAAAGTAACCCATTCTATTAGTCGTTAACACAGTCTATGTCGTTAAATGATCTGGCCAGCGTTCTACTGAAGAGGTTACCGATGATGGCCTCTATCTTTTCCCTATCAAGAGCTGTTCTGCGACTGCTTTCTTTATTCACTTTGCTCGCACCACCAGTCAAGTTAAAATTGATGAAGACATCTGGTGTGAAGAGGCCCATCAACAGAACACGAGCAAAGCTTGAGCAAGAATTCTGAACCACAACCGCTGCCCATGTGGACCTTGACACTCAGACCCCAGAGCCTGAACTTATTTCAATCTGTATAAAAATAAATCTAAAACCAAAAAGACAGGTGCTTATGAATGGCAGTATTTGGTGGCACTGTCTGTGCTTATCTTAAAATTAAGTTACGGGATACTTACAGCTTGTCCATCAGAAGTAGATGGTGATTGCATCATGTCATCAGACTGGTCATGCCTAATCCTTTTGAAATACTTAATTATCATTGGTATTTTTAGAATAAACACAGTAACACTGGGTTATACATTAGACCCGTGATATAACAGTATAGCAAAGGGGTACTCAATAGGCTGACTCCGGTCCACATCCAGACCCAAACAAAACTTAATCTGGACCGAAACCAGTTTTTAATAAAGATTGATTGCATAGATTAAAAGATTCTGCAGTTTTTTCTTTGTTTGACTACGATTAAGCATAATCTCTTAAAAGTGCGGAACACTCAATAGGTGGACTCCTATCCGGATCGGTCCAATCACAGCAACTTGCAGCCTCAATATCACAGTCTCACTCAAAGTGCTGAAGGGGTTCCGAGACTGCTACGAACGAATCACTTGAAGTAATTCATGTGATTCGGTTCAGTACGTTCTTGATAAAATAATATTGAATTAGTTTTAAATATTGATACGTAATTAGACCAGAAGCCAAACAAACACAAAAAACACTGTTAGTGTTAGTGTTGCGAACTAATTCCATTTTGGAAAGCTCGCTTTATGTGCGTTATAAGATGATGGTGCACTCTTTTTAAAACTAGCATAATAATGCTATAAATGAGAGTAAATAACAATCTAATTGGGTGTAGAAAACCATTGTCAGATGTCAGAGTTTGTGATTGCCTTATTTGGATTTCAAAACATGGGCATCCTTCCCGAGGCCTTTTTTTGCCAGCCTCCCGCCATTCTGCCAAGTATTTATTCTGGGAAACCTGGTCGTCAAAATCAATAATCCAGGAGGTCGTCAAAACGGACTCTTTGTCCTCCTTTGTGCAACGCACTAAAGCGTATTTGACCATACTGCCTTTTCGTTTAATTGTTTTCGTTCTTGTTACAGTGCTAGTACAAGCTAGTACAGTTCTCCTAGCTTAAAACCTGTTTCCGACCTAACGTAATTAACGTTAAGAATATCACGCGCTACGCTTCTTCAGTAGCCAATCAGGTCACTACATTAAACGGATATTGTTATCCTTCTTCTGCACTAAAATGATATTGGAACCAGAGGCTGTTTGGAGGACTGGGGTAGAATTATATAATTAGCTGTGTGGCAAGGAAACAGTTTGTTTGCTTTACACAAACCATATAACAAACCATATAACAGAAGTAGGTCTAATTATTCAAAATCCTCATGCAGTTGCTGGATCATGACAATCTCAATTTGCATATACAGTATATTTGCATATATAGTATATAATCATGATTCTGAAAAAAGCATGATCCTGGACATATGATGTATAAGGATGTAAAGAGAATGCTTCTTTATTCTTTTCTAAAGGACAGTGATGTCATGGAGGAAGACTGTGCCACATCTTGTGGTGAGATTGATGATATTGATTCCAGACACAGAAAGAAATGCTTCTTCAGTGTACGGTCACTCTGAAATGATTGTGAGACAGAAGACAAAGATAACAGCAATGACAACACTTTGTTTGAAGGTAGCAATATTACAACAGGTCAGAGTTTTCTTCTGGTTTTTGCGTTTGTTTTGAAACACAGTCTTACTGGAGAAGCCCTAAGTGACTTACTTAGTCTGATCAATATTCACTGTCCAACACAGGTTGTGCCTTCATCAAAAGATCTCTTTCTTAAAGCTCTCACAAGTGTTAAAGAAGGAATAGAATTCCATTTCTACTGTGAAACATGTAGTAGTTATTTGGGGAAAAAAGGAAGGATTTTGCAGAATTTGACAGAATAAATGGTCAGAAACAGCTAATATAAAAAGTGGACATTTTTTCATTTATTTACTGATTGCGCCTCAGCTGAAAGATCTGTTGGAACATACTGATATTAGCAGGCAATTTAATTACAGGTTCTGTAGAAAGAATGTGGAGCACACACTGACTGAAGACATTTATGATGGCAGCATTTACAAGAGTTTATATGCGAGAAATGGTCCACTAAGTTGTGAAAACAATTTGTCTTTGACCCTGTGATGGAATTCCAGTATTTAAATCATCCAATTCCAGCATTTGGCCAATTGAGTTCTTGGTGTATGAACTTCCTCCAGAGACTCGCATTAAGCATGTTATGATGTGTGGACTCTGGTTTGGATCCAAGAAGCCCAATGCCAACATATTTTTGAAGCCATATGTGATAGAGAGCAAAATATTGTGTGATAAGGGTTTTTCTTGGTTCCACTCAGGAAGACAAGTTCAGACTCATGTGGTTTCAGTAATGTTTGTCTGTCACAGTGTAGCTAGACCTCTTCTGCAGAACATGACACAATTTAACAGACAGTTCGGATGTGGCTACTGTTTGCATGAGGGACAATAGGTATCAAAGGGCAGGGGCTCTGTGAGAGTATATCCTTATAAAATTTCAGAGTTGAGGGACAGTGGTTCAACATTTGATCATGCAGAGCAGGCAATGCTCCATGGTAAACCAGTAGCTGGTGTAAAAGGAGCAAGTGCATTACCGAACTTACCATTCTTTGATTTCATCTGGGGAGTTCCACCAGATTACATGCATGCTGTGTGTCTTGGGGTTGTCAGGCAAATAGCCTCCCTATGGTTTGATTCAACAAATCATGATAAGCCATGGTATATTGCTACAAGTAGCGATGAGATTGATGGCAAAGTTGCCAAAATAACTCCTCCAATGTCAATCACAAGATTGCCAAGATCATTAAAAATGAGAAAATTTTGGAAGGCTAATGAATGGAAAAACTGGTTACTTTTCTATAGTCCAGTTGTGCTGAAAGGCATTGTACCCACTTCTTTCTATCAACTTTGGCTCTTGCCTGTTGATATTATGTCTATTTTGCTGAGTGACCAAATTTCAGAGGAAAGACTTAGTCATTGTGAAGAGGTGGCTGTGATGTTTATTAAGAGGTTTGCACATCTTTATGGGAAAGATATCAATGAATGTGCACTTATGCTTGCATCTTGTGTCTAGTGTAAAGAAATGGAGTCCACTGTGGACCCATTCAGCCTTTGTGTTCGAGTCATTCAATGGATGCATCTTGAAGATGTTTCATTGCACACAAGCAGTACCACAGCAAATTATTTTCACATATACTAGGGCATTGCCAAAACTGGTAAAACAGCTCATGTGCAATGCTTCGACCATTTGTGACACTCTCTTTCATAAACTGACAGACAGAACAAAAGTAAAAGCCCCTGAATATGTAGGTTCAGATACAGTGGTAGCAGGCTTAGGAAAATGTACTGTACTGAAGGCAGAAGGAGAGAACCTCCTGGCTCTTAGGGAGAAATGTGATATCACATTTGGTGCTATGCTTAAATGCTTCTCAAAGATGATTGGCATGGAGTCTGTTACCATTCAAGTGCATACTCCAAGAAAACAAAAAGAAATGATGAGAGTCATGCTCAGCAATGGAAATGTTGCAAAACTGCTGTGTTTTCTTTCTCCCATTCATGGCACAGAACATATGACGCGGCGCCGGTGAGTGGCGACGTGTTGAATACCGCTCCGGGCAGAATTGCGTGTTTTTGTGTCTATTGTCTTGTTCTAATGTCTAGTTTACAGCCAGTGCGTAGTTTAATCAAGTATGATAGACAAACACTCCTAACAATTGGCGAACAATATGCAAATACTGGTGTTTTAGACCCTGAGGTGATATCGCTACTCACCCGCGAGCACATTTGCCGTCGCGTCCCAACTGGGGGCACCCGGAGGACGCGCGAGCGGAGACGAGGCCGAAGGGCTGGGGTGCAAGTCAGAGTGAAATGCCGCGGACTACGACCACCGATCCCCAACATTTTCCTGGCAGACGTTCAGTCCTTAGACAACAAATTGGACGATCTTAGAGGAAGACTTCAATTCCAAAAAGAGCTGAGGAACTGCTGTGTCCTCTGTTTCACCGAGACGTGGCTGACCGCCAGCATTCCGGATCACGCAGTCCAACCGGAGGGGTTTTACAATTCACCGGGCTGATCGGACAGAGACGTCGGGGGGTGAAACGGGGGGGTGGCGTGTGCTTTCTCATCAACAACTCGTGGTGCACGAACGTGGAAATAATTTCACGGAACTGCACTCCGGACCTCGAGTACCTGCTGATAAAGTGCCGGCCGTTCTACCTGCCCAGAGA
>JBBJLS010072375.1:0-10427 GCA_037577275.1 Bryconaethiops microstoma
GTGTACTGAGACACAGTCATGCTGGAATAGAAAAGGTTCTTCTACACTGAACTCCTCCAGCACGTCTTTATGGAGCTCACTTTTGTTGTGTTGCTGAAGCATTAAGATTGATTCCAGGTAAGGGGTTTAGCCCAAACCCTGAAAAACAGGTGTGTCCCAATATTTTTGTCCATATCTCTCGCGCACACACACACACACACACACACACACACACACACACACACACACACACACATATGTACACACTGGATGTGTATTTGTTATGGTGTGGAATAATATGGCATTCCAACACTCCACTGCAGTCACCGAGTGGTCCACAGCACTGCACAAGGATGTCTTCCCCACACCAACTCTTCCTAATCCCAATAAAGGAATTCTTCTCTGCATGGAGATGGAAGGTTTATAATCGTCATCCACATCACCACATGTTCCTACTCGATCGCATGAATGCTGGGTGCCAGGGTAATCCTGCTGAGCACTGCCAAGGTTGGATCAGGCATTTTAGAAGATACTTCCCAAGATGCATTGCTAAAGAACATTAGATGTGACGAACATGACAACCTATGATCAAATCCACAAATCAGGATGGACTAGAAACATTACAGTAAAAAAACTCATAAGCACTGAAATTGTGTGTGTGTGTGTGTGTGTGTGTGTGTTTGTTCATACAATAGTGAAACTGTGTTTTGTTTGTTATTGAAACCCAGTTATGACCAATATTGTATTATTTGTGCCTGTTTAGTGTTTTTGTTTGTCTGTAATAAAGCGGTCACCAGTTGTGATACACAGTTTTGCTGATTGTTTTGGAGGTTGTGCACTGTGAGGCCAAACCATGCAGAAAAAAGTGGCTTCAGTTCTGAGAAATGTGACTTTGCAACTGTAAAAAAGTGAAAGTGACCATTCTGTCATACGTGAACACACCACAGTACACAGTGTGATCAGTAGGGATGGGAACCGAAATTCGGTTCCAAATAAGAACAGATTCGAAAATACCCGGTACCGGGTACCCACTCGTTTTTTAAAAATTTCGGTTCTGTAAATAGTTCTTAACACTAGAGCGGCGGCTAACTGGCTGTACCTATGACGGCTGCGTGCCCAGTTTCACACAAGACGTTTCCTGATGTGACGCTGCTGCAGTTTAGTCCTGCAGCCGCCAGCAGACACAGCAAGGGTCCAGCACACTTTAGACCCAGAGCCTGTCGTACAGCGCCAGTCGACACATCAGAACCAGAACCAGAATCAGATTCGCGTTTATTGGCCGAGTATGTGAGTGACACACATACAAGGAATGTGATTCCGGTCGATGGCGTCTCTCAAGCACAACAGTATAAAACAACAACAACATGTAAAAATACGTGTACATGTGCCTACACTACACTCATATGTCTCTTAAGGTGTTTCCACACTCGGTCCGTTTCAGCCCTTAAAGCGAACTCAGATCGATTAGTCAGTATTTTTTGCGTATATGTGAACACACCAAATGAACTCCGACCCTCTGAAACGAACCAAACTGAGACACGTTGGGAGTCGGTCTCGGTTCGGTTCGCTTTGAGTCCGTGGCTCGGTTCGGTTAAACTCACGCGTTTTGAAACTAAAAAATATGAATAAATGATCATAAAAAATAAAAACCCAATAAATAATTAAATAAAGGGACTCTTGTCAAAATCAAGTTTCTCTACCAAGCTGCTCAGACTCGAAGCGTTCTCTCTCTCCATCAGCTGAAGAACAACAGTAGCAGATCTTTGTGGAAAAGTAGATGTTTGGTAGAGCTTTTAACCATCTACTCTTATGTGGAAAAAAATTCCTAAGAATGGTGAATGTAAATAAACACGCCGGCAGGTTGGATAAAGAACTGAGACCCCATCTGAGCTGAAGTGGAGCAGAAAGAGAACCGAATTCCTTTCAAATGAACAGAAAAAGAACTGAGTTCCCTTTCTGCTGGTTTACTTTCTGGAGCACTTCTAGAGGACTGAGTTCGGTTCCTTTAAAGAGGACAATACGTGAAAACACCCTTACAGAGCATGCTGCTGCTCTAATAGGCCAATAGACGCGATTCTGATTCTGAGCTTAATGAAATTACGTCAGTTGATACTGTCAGCCGTTCTAGTGTTAAACATCTGCAAGGACGTGTTTTATTTGAGATTCGCTAGGTTTGTTAAAAAAAAAATTTTTTTAGCCCAAATACACATTTATGTGACATGATGTTACTTTCTTCAGTTATTTATTTAATGTAAAATTGCAAACTGTTTTATTGTTGTCATGTCTCAGCCAGTGGCCAGTAGAGGGACTCTTATTTTGACACGGGTGTATAATTGTGTCTTGAGTCACTGTCAGCTGTCCTGTGTGTTAGTTAAATGATTATGTTATGTAATTGGTTTCTGTCCTTGTGTATTTAGTACTCAAGTTCCAAGAGTTTTGTGTTCAGGGCTGGTCAACCCTCACCAGTGGCCTAATGTTTCCTGCTCCTGTCTGTGTGTTTTTGTAAATATCAATGGGAACCTGCACTTGTGCCTCGCCTCACTCCCCGAGCCACATCCGTGACAACTGTTAACAAATCATTTGACCGTTTGCTTTGAATCATTCTGAATAAGGTTTTAACTTTAAACAGTTGTCCTCTTTTTTTGTTTTTTGTTTTTTTTTTTAAACTTGGTGGAATCGAAATAGGGAATTGATAGTAACCAGAATCGATTAAGCGGAACCGGAATCGAAAAAATTCAAAACAATACCCATCCCTAGTGGACAGCACGAAATTCTTTCTTTGCATTTAACCCATTCACTAAGTGAAGCAGCGGGCAGCCAGGAACACGGCGCCTGGGAGCAGTGCGTGAGGATGGTACCTTGCTCAGGATACCTCAGAGGTGCTTAGCAGTCTTGGGAATTGAACCCACAACCTTCTGATTTCAGGGCGAACATCCTAACCACTAGGCTACCATCTGCCCCGCTAATGCAATAGTCACCTAGTGGACTCACTTTGAACTACAGAACTGAAAATGCATACATTTACGATAACATGTATAATATACTTTTTATGGTGATTTTGACAAAAAGAATTGCAGCACTTTTTCAAAAAAAGCAATATTTGTAAAAATGCAATGAAATACAAAAAGCCTGTAAAATGCAATGAATTGTAAAGCAAAATATAATGTTACAGTCAAAACATTTTAATATTGTGTCAGATTACCTGTCTCCAGGCAGCAAAGGGAGGCGCAGACTTCCATTCTCAACTCTTTCTTTTATTTTCAAAACAAAAAGGCACAAGGGCCTAAACAACCAAAACACTGGAGATAGGACAGGAGTAAACTTGAACTACGCAAGAAGCCAGTGGATCAACGCCAGATGTCCAACCTACACTGAACTAAATACACACACACAAATCACATGAATCAACCGAAACTAAACATCACTTATCCAAAAACACTGGTCAGCTGAAACTAATGATTACCCTAAAACCTGGTGTACTCAACATGTATCAAAATAAACGGCTTTCAACAAAAGGAAAAGGAACGTTACAATTGTCACTTTATTTTTTAAGCCATTAATCACATTAAACAAATGATGAATGAAAAAAAAGTGTGTGTGTGTGTGTGTGTGTGTGTGTGTGTGTGATGCATGTCTGCATGCACTAGAGTTAGCACTCCTTGAGAGAAAGCTGACAGGTTGTATAAATCAGTGTGTGTGTGTGTGTGTGTGTGTGTGTGTGTGTGTCAGGGTGTGTGTGATGAGGTGAGTCGGGGTCAGACTGTGATGGGACCTGACTCTGACAGGTGATGTTTTGTCACCCTTTCTCCCCTCTAGTCTGGCGGGCAGCAGAGAGGAGAGAGGTGGCCAATCAAAGAACAGCACTGAGCGATCGGGGAGACGACGAGGAAGACAAGGAGGAAGCAGGAAGCAAGAGACTCCAGCGATGAGTCATCACACAGTCACACAAACACAAACACCCCGACAGCTTGTTAGTGTATAGAGTAGAGCTAAGCACTGCAGACTCATATTAAATATTAGGAATGCACAGTTATGCACACACACAAACTCACACAGAGAAATACACAAGCATTAAATATGCATTACAGCAGCAATTTTTTATTTTTCAATGGATATGCGGGTGTACTGTGCAGCCTGATGTTACAACTGTTATTTTAATATCCATAAATCATAAAATGGGTGGTGTCCTAAAACATAATAATATGTCCACCCCACACAGAGATGAAAATAGCGAGAGTGACAGCAATTATTTTTCCCTGTCTTAATCTCCTACTCTGGAACAGCAGGAGGACAGCTTATTTCTGCCTGAGCCTGTACTGTCTGTGTTTACACGCATGGAAAGAAAAAGGACAGTGGCTAATCTCAGGGACACCGTGAATGTTTTATACTGAGATTTCTACCAAATTCATACTGAGAACCCAAGGGGGACTTGCATAAAATATCGTAGGTATTTATCTTAGGTTAAATGCTTAAGGAGATCAGTTTAAAGCTGTAATGTACTTTTCAACATATATTGCTGTGGTGAAAAATTGGCACCTTAATATTTATATGTTAACAATAAATAATCAACATTTACATTAAATATAACCTGCATCCAGACTGGCTGATGAGAGAATTCTCTTCATTTAGTGTCCAGTCAATAAATGTGGTTTATTTAATACAGTCTCATTATAATCAAGGACAGAGTTGAACTAAGACAGCTTATTTATATCATTTATTTCTTACCTATTATGTACCCATCATGTATAACAAATGTTGAATGCACTGCAAATCAATTTCAAATCTTAATTTTGTATTTTAATCTTGACTCAGACTCGACTTTGACTCAATCTTGACTTTGACTCAACTCAGTCATGACCTGGTCTCGCCTCTGAAGACCTACTAAACTGAATTCCAGCACGACTGAAGCTTTGAGATGTAAAAGAGTCATTCGGAATGTTATAATGTGATATGCTCCATTCTAGAGAAAATTACTAAGTGAAAATTGTTTACAGTGGTGGTGAAAGGAACCAGATGTCTGGTATTTAAAGCATCTATAAGCTCCCACATGGAAAGCTATTACACAAAATGATAACCCATTTGTTGTCTGTTTCCTGTTTTAAGATAATATCAAGAAACATTTGGCCTAAATGTGTTTTTGTTCATTCAAAACATACATGAAAAACAATATAATGAAAAATATAATAAAATACAATATAATGAAAGTACAAAAGAAAACACTCTTTTTTAAATGTGCCACTATTTTACCATCACTAACATTACATGCATTGGTCATACTGGATAGTAAATAAAATGGCTTGTTTGTGTTGGAGACAAACACCTCTGGTTCTTATTACCACCACTGTAAAGAATTCAGAAGCATTGAATTATGCAAAAATGGGGGAAAACCAACTGGACCAATGTGGACCAACTGATCCTTATAGCTAATATATGAGAAAATTAAAGAAAGGGTTTAGAAAAATACAGTAGAAACACGGGAAAAAATTAGAGCAAGGAGAAAGAGCAGCGAGAAGGCGGCGGAATGATAGTGGGAAGATTGGGGGAGGACAGGTTGAGGATGCAGAACTCATTCTTAATGCAGAGAGTGAAAATTCTGAGAGTGAAAAGCGGAAGATGGCTGGGGAGCTTCAGTCAGCACCAATTATCGCTCCGATTGATATTTTCTGAAGTCGAGGCGATGGAAGTGACCTTCAAAATGGAGATTAGCTGAGTGTTTGAGACTCTGATTTTACAGACTTTAGAAGAGTGGCTTTTCTCTTTTCTATAGAAGAGTGGCTTTTTCTATAGTTTTGTATACAAAACAACATGTTGCAACAGTTCTGAGTTTTCTGTGAACCTATGCTACTTTTGTAGCCTCATGTAATGCCTTTCTGACAGAAAACGTGAGAGAAAAACATCAGCCAGGTTAATACATCATTTTACAGAGATGTTGCATCATATTAAAAAGGTATGCTGCTGTACTTTGAGTGTTTCTTTCTCACAAGCCTAATGGGAGCAGTTGTATCCACACTTAAGAGTGTAAATCTATTCATACTGATTCAATTACAGTTCTTTGAGGAAACATTAAAAGTATAATGAAATCTCATTCGCTTTACTTCCTTTCAATGAGTGCATTTACATATTATAAAGAGTTAAACTAGTATACTCTGTGCTATAAGAATGACTTCCACTCAGATTTTCTCCATCCATTCATCCATTATCTGAGGCTTATCCTTAACCAGTGCTGCAGAGGGTGCTGAAGACTATCCCAGGGGGGTCAAAGGATGACAGTGGGAGAAACTCCCCGGACAGGGCGCCAGTCCATAGACTTCATAGTCAAAACGATCATTTGATGCACTGACAGTAAAGCAAAAAATCTTTGCTGTTTTTGCTTAGAAGTAAAACATGACCTGAATGCTTTCCATTGGCTAAATGGGCGATAAGCTGAACCTGAGGTGCATCCAGCAGGCCAGTTTCAGGACCATCCTTTAGAGTAAACACAGCTACACAAAGTTTCCCTATAAAAATACTTAGATTTTCAAGATCTGAGCCAGAACGCCATTCTGACCATAGAAATATAAAACTAGCTTGCCAACAGGGGTCGCACTCCTGAAGCCTCCGCTCCTCAGAAGTGTTGCCCTACAGAATCTAATATATCATTATGAGTTTTCTGCACAGAACGTTTGATCCTTCTTAATTTAATGTATTTTACTTGTGAAAAGTTTCATTTTAGTGTGTATCCGTGACCCTAGTAAGGATTAAGCAGTTACAGTAAATTAATGAATTAATATATACACATACATATGTGCCAATATTGCCTCTGTGAGGGATCCAATATATAATGTTATCTGCAAGCTAACAGAGGTATACTGCCTCATATATAAAGAATGTATGAGACTACCTACTCAAAACCCATCCCTGCAGCTGTGAATGTGCTAGGCATTTGTTGCTGGTAGAATTTGTGATAATATGAACAAATTCATTATAAACAAATAGAAAAGAAATGTCATTCTACCACTCTCTATATAAGCTTCCTTGACTTGAGGTGGGTTTAATTACATGGACTGTTTAACAAAGGTACTAAACAGATGGCACAGCAGGGTTAAAACCGTGTTTTAAATGGTTCTGTAAAAGTTTTAACATGTCAGCAAACTATGCTGGGCTCATTAAGTCTTTTACTATTTTGGTGCACAGTGGTTATTATCCAGTAAAGTGATTATCAAGTAAAGTGAAACAGCAAATGAAATGAGTCACAATGACACGGAGAACAGATTATAGAGGCCAAGTAAACTCATTCGTGGATGTAAATTATCTCAACGTGACAGCTCCCAACCAACTGGTTTTCATGAGGCTAAAAACACAGCTTTGTAAAAGAGAGAAGTGCAATGATGGAGTACTACAGAAAACAGAAAACTGGTGTATATGTTTCTTGCATACTCATTGTTATTTAAGGGTCAAAACAACATTACTGATTATTGATTTATTTTCTGTTATGAGCATGAACAACACCCTCCCAACTCACACAGGAAGAACGGATGGGTTTACCTCCTGCCAAAGACTCCTAGACATGGGACATGCCCCCGCCTCGGCTTTTTAAAAACATTCATTTCATCCCCCCACTTTCTGATCGCACACACACACCAAACCCACCCCCTCCCCCCGGAGGCGTAGACCGATGCATCCATCCCACAGTGAAAATGCTTCTAGCGCCCCTGATCCTAGACATCGGTTAGGACTGACTGCTGAAAATATCAGAGGCATTTCCATCTGATTAAGCATGATATGCAAGACATTAAAAGCAAAAACATGATCTCGCTCTAGAATGAATATATTTTAAGCGTAAGTGAGTCCTAGACTAACATCGAAGGGCAATCTTCCTCAGCATACCAAGACATTGCCATGCTTTCAACTTTGTGGACAGTTTGGTGAAGGTCCTTTTCTATTCCAGCATAACTGTGCTCCAGTGCACAAGGCAAGGTGCATAAAGACATGGCTGGAAAAATCTGGTGTGGAAGAACGTGACTGGCCCACACGGATCCCTGACCTCAAACCCATCGATCAACTTGAAATGAACTGGAATGGAAACTGCAAGCCTGAGATCATAAATGCTACAGAATGAATGGGCACAAATTCCCACAGAAACTCCAAAATCTAGTCGAAGCTGTTACAGCCGCCAGGGGGGACCAACTCCACATTAAAGTCTATGGGTTTAAATGCCTATGAGTCTGTGTGTGTCTGTGTGTGTGTGTGTGTCTGTGTGTGTGTGTCTGTGTGTGTGTGTGTCTGTGTGTGTGTGTGTCTGTGTGTGTGTGTGTGTGTGTACACGTCTGCTGTTCTGGAAACTATTTTGAGCGCTGGCAATGAAGACTGCAACCACATGGAGAACAATTAATTACACAGCGTTCTGCAACTTGTCTTTATTTCTCATTCCTTCCTGCTCTGCTTTCACTGCAGTGTGGGAATATTGTTTGAGTGCTTGACGTCACGGATGGTGCGCTGTTCCGACAGCCACTTCGGGACACACTACATCTGTATGAATCCACACCCATAGGATGATGTTTTGCCCACTGAAGCTGCGGGGATACAGCCAGAAAAACACCCAGGCAGGAGTCTCAGAGAGCAGTAACATGGTCATGTATGCACACTGTAAAAACTCATTGTGTATTTAACCTAATATAATTCATTTGTGGTGAAACAGGCAAAATAGACTGGTCTTATTCAACCAGAATGAACACTAATAAAACAATATAAAGCAAAAATGTACCTTAGATTAAGAAAGCCAATGTCTTACATCAATTCCAAAATCAGTTTTACACTGTAGAGTTATAGGGCCCACATCTAACATTTTTGTTCGTATACTCCCAGTTGACTTTCAATATTTGTATGCATTTAGATACCAGAAACCAACCTAATGTATTCTTCTCCAATCATTTTTCATTCTCCCTTTATCTAGTAGAACAGTAGTCCTAAGGTCTCCCTCAGACAGGAGAAAATGTGGACCATATGCAGAGCCCTGAGGACTGTTCTGAAGACCACTGTCTTTAAATAAACAGGATGTTTTTGTTACTGTGCTTTTAAGAGTGATATATGAAAGAGTAAAGTTTGAAATCTTTAGTAAAGTATAGTGGCCCTTGAACACACCACACCTCAGCACACAGTGTGAACAATGTGAAATTCTTTCTCTGCATTTAACCCCTTCACCAAGTAAAGCAGTGGGCAGCCAGCAATGCAGCACCCGGGGAGCAGTGTGTGAGGACAGTACTCTGCTCAAGGGTTCTTTCAGTGGTGCCACGAGCAGTCCTGGGATTTAAACCCTTGGCCTTCTGATCACAGAAGCAACTCCCAACCACCAGGCCACCAGCTGCCCAATATTGTCCATGGTTCAAAACACAGATCGGCCTGAAACACTCTATATAACTTCAACATGAACTGGGATAAAAGGATGAATGAGGGCAAACTGCTTTAGGCTGAATAAGCTGAATAAATGAGTTATTTTGTGACATTAAAAAAACTGAACATTAGAAACTGACTGTTTTTCGGCATGGAGAGAAACTCTGACAATGTTTATGCACAACCTCAAACTCTCATTGAACAGGAAATAAGATTTCACCATCTGTATTATAGCTGCGATGGCGATGATTAAACATCTAACATAATACTTGGAAAGTAAATCTATAAACTCATAATTCTTAAATCCATTTACTATTAAAATGGATTCAGTATGATTTGTTTATTTTTTTAGAATTGAGAATGAAGAGCGTCGAGTTCTGAAGTAACAAATCACCCTCACACACAGAAACACACCTATAGCATTATATTCTGACAGAGTAAGACTCAAAAATCCATTTGTATTCATTCCCCACATACAGCACATGTACAATACTGGCAGTTCTGCAGTTGTGTACCTTTCTATGTGCATGTGGATGATGTGGGAGACAGAGAAAAGACAGATAACAGAGGGAGGGGCTGCTGCTATAATCTGCACAACAGCGCCCCCTGCAGGCTGAAACGTCATTCATTATAAAGCACTCGAGCCAAAATCACTCAGAATCAGAAGAATCAGAAATCTTGACTGATTTCAGAGGAAACTGCTTGTGATACGCCTGCACAGACACACAGAGACAGAAACAATGTATAAAGTCTAAATAAAATCAAATTAAAAACTGCAGAAAACAAAATACACTGTTCTATAAATCATACAAATCATTTTCTTCTTCTTCTCTCCTGCATCTTCCTCTCTGCCACCAACTGCCTGCATGTCCTCCTTCATCACATGCATAAACCTCACAACAGGCCTTCCTCTTCTTCTCTTCCCTGCAGCTCCATCCTCAACATCCTCCTCCCAACACACTCAGTCTCTCCTCAACATCCTCCGCCCAACACACTCAGTCGCTCCTCAGCATCCTCCTCCCAACACACTCAGTCTCTCCTCAACATCCTCCTCCCAACACACTCAGTCTCTCCTCAAC
>JBBJLS010072376.1:0-10426 GCA_037577275.1 Bryconaethiops microstoma
CAGTGCTCCCATGCGACCTCACAGCTTCAGTCGTTCACAGATTTTCTTAATTGTTCACCGAAACCCCCGCAAATCCTCTGGATTATTTTTGCTTATTGTGGCAATTAACTGCTTATTAATTGCTTATTAATATACTGCCACATTATATGTGGCAGTATATAAATTTTTCATGCATTTTAGTGATAAATTATTGAGAAAAATATAATTTTATAAATAAATTTGAAAATAAACATAAATTTGAAAATAAACTCAGCTAAATTTCCATATAAAATATAACTGTATAAATGTTTTAGTACTGTGGAGAGACACAAAAACAACCGTATACTGGCTGCTGCCCTGTGACGCATCTCTGGCAGCTGCAGTCCAGAATTTCCAAATCAGAACAGTTTCCCGCGTGGAGCTATCTGGAACGTTCGCTGAGTGTTCTCGTGTTTTTGTTTTGTTCTTCTTTGAACTGTAAATGTTATTATTACTGTATTTACTCTGCTTATACCAAAGAATATGACAGCACAGACCAACGAAAACACGTGTGCATGAATTACAGTACACTCTATGCAGGGGCAACATCGATATTTTACATTCTAGCATGTCGAGAGACAACAATTCAGTGTATGCTGTACAGTATGGACAAAGGTTTACCTTTACATTTTCTTTAAGGGTAATGTATTAAGCTGCGTTTAAAATAAACTTAGTGTTTGGGGAGCATATTTGAGGCATAATTAGGGTTTACACTATAAAAACAGGCATTTTAAAGCATTTTTTTTAAACCACATCACAAAGTCATGGTTTTTCACAATTTGCGGGTGCTTATGGAACATAACCCCAGCGAATTTCGGGGGTCAACTGTACAGAAATCTAGATGGTCTATCATCATGAAAAAAAACCACAAAATTTGTTCCATCTAGATCTTTTTTTAGTAATGGATTTCGAATGAATAATATCACAGGACATCCTCAGTATGATGGGTCTGCATGACTAATGGTAGAAAGGAATTTATGCATGTAAAGGGGATTCCACTGATGTCTCAAAATGTCTGCATCATTAAATGGTCAGTATTCAAGTCATTCAGAGCGATTCGATCCTCTGCTGTAGCGAAACTAGAATTGTTCACAATGCTGATGAGAGGGATGAGAACATTCAAGCTGGTTTCAAGGTTACAAGCACTGACAACAAATATATTTTCTGGTGCTTGTTTTATGACAGTTTTGGGATTAGCTTTTGGTCTAACCCAGGGTTTTCCAATGCCCATGCTCTGCACCTTTGTGTGTTTTTCCTTTCTGGAGCCTTTTAATTAGCTGTGAATCAGGTGTGCTGAAAGAGGAAAGTAACTTGTGCCAAGAGTTTGGGAACTCATGGCTTAAAACTTACGCTATTCAAATGCAGGTCAAATATAATGTGAAACTGGGACTTGCTTATTGTAATAAAACAAGCTTAATTAAGTGCTTAACATTATTAGCCTTTACATGTGTCAAAACAAAAATAGCACATACATTTGTTATGGTGGAAAAACTAACTTAAGTATGTAACTGGAAAATATTTCAAATTTACATTTACATTTACGGCATTTATCAGACACTTTTATCCAAAGCGACTTCCATTCCCTAACTACAGGGGACAGTCTCCCTGGAGCAACTTGGGGTTAAGGGTCTTGCTCAGGAACCTAGTGGTGGTCTGCTGGAGGTAGGATTCAAACCCATGACCTCTTGGTCCAGAGGCAGGTATCCTACCACTAGGCCACCACCACCCCGTAACATGATATATATGTATATAAACACACTTGTTAGTATATATATATATGGACCTCTTACTACTGGTCTAAACACCAGTAAAAAGGATTTCATGTAGAAGGGTGGTTCTTAGTTCTTCATACCTTGCAATATCTGAGTGACTCCATTAGTGTGAGAAAGCCAACAGAAGCCTGTTCATGGATCCCATGCAGCTCTGCAGAGATGGATGGAGGGAGGAAGAGAGAGATAGAGAGAGAGAGAGAGAGAGAGAGCGAGAGAGAGAGAGAGAGAGAGAGAGAATGATGAAAGAGAATGAATATCAGTGAATCTGCAAAAGCCATTAAATAACAATACCCACTGTAATATAACAACAATAAGAGTAAACCATTCTGCCAAGTTATACTTGTTCTTTTACCATTATAATGAAATATCTGCATCCTTTGGACCAGAATGACACAAGTTAAATTCGAACATTTGAAATGCCCCTGACCCCAGACTCTAATTATGCCTCTAAAAGTAAACAAACAACAACAAAAAAAACTTTACGATTTGAAACCTGCCAAAAATTTACCCCAACTTCAGCACCTTAGTGGTTTGTTAATCACACCAAGACTGAATCGCTGCACTGAAGTTTTACATAGGTTATACTGCCACCTACAGGCAAAACTTAAACATTTACCAGAAAACACACAAAGCTGCTTATCGTTCAAAATATTCTTACTCATTCCAGAACATTCCCTGTCCCCATCCCAGACATTGGACACTGCATGTCCTGTCACCAGGAGGTTGATCAGGCTTTGACTGGTGGTGGGTGGAGAGGGAAGGAGAGAGACAGACATGACATGAAGCACCACAACAGGTAAGAAGTATTTAAATGATCTGGTAAATTATGGGTGTTTTTTCCCACTGAACTTTCAAAAAAGATCCGAAAAGGAACAAAAAGAAAAAAGGTCTAGTTATACTTCATTTTAAAACTGCTTAAGACAGCTGTAACTATATATCTACACACACACAAACAAACTCTAACTTAATGTCTTTAACAACTCAATCAGATTCCAGGGGTTATGTTTAGGTAATCCTATTAACTGGATCAAACCCTACTGGGAAACATTTTTGTTTCCAACAATAACCAAGCTTGTGAATGATCCTTTAGTAGGGTAGTAGGAAGCAATTTTATAAGAACACTTCGTTTTTTCATTTTCTAGGATATGTTATGATTCTACAATTATATGATCATATAATTGTCTAGCATATGTTCAAATATATTTTGTCACCATCTTTAAATACTCAGAAGAGTCTTACCTGCCATGGCCATAAACAGGATCAATGAGTGGCTCTGAAGTGTCCTCTATCTCATTCTTTATGTTCTCAATACCCTGTGAACATAAGGGAGTTAAGCACATTCACAATGGTTGAGGATATTTTCATGATGCATAACATACATTTTTTTCAGCAGTTTTAAACTAGAATATACAAAATGCACCAGCAAAACAAACAAAAAAAGCCTTTAGAAACTATATTGTCACAACATCTATATTAAGTATGGCTGGGCAAGTTAACACTTTAACGCATTATTTAGTTAACACTGAATTATTTTATCGTGCATTAACGCAGTTTTTTTTATTACTATTATTTTGAAAGTTTGTTGCTTTTTTGTGGTTGATTACTTCACCTTACTCTAACAGGGACAATTAACATAGACTGTTTCTGCTGCTCCCTGATAAAAGAAAAAAGTTAACTGGCTGGTGCTCGGAAGGAGCCTGTTATAACATTCTGATCATGGCTCTGGACCAGGGGCGCCGGAAGCATTTTTAATGTGGGTTGGGCGGTCGACCAGCAGGGAAATAATGGTTCCGCCCCCCCATGCTCTGGACTCTGAGGGGAACTTTGTTTTTCTATGACAAACTAGATAAAACATGAATGCCTTGCAGTGGCAAATAGCTTTGGTTTAATATTTGATTTGATTACATTAATGTTTAAGTTGAGATTTACAGAAATATTTGAACTGTAACTGTGTAACTGTGTTAAAGGCAAAATGCTGTTAAAAAGCTCCTTATGTGCTTAAAGTGTTTGAAACCAAATGTTATTGCACTTCTGTTCGTACAGCAGTACTTTTAAAATACGAGTGCGAAATACACTACTTTTGAATTATTTAATTTTGTGTATAACAATGTGATTAAAAAAATGTATCATTGCTCAGCATTAATAATTACAGTTTCAGTTACAAATGCAAGAACACCAGAGCAAGCAATAAACAAAGTTGCAATAAACAAAGTTTCAGACAAACTCTAGTGACACAGCCCTACCTTTGTAAGTATGACAGAATACAGGAACAGCAGGACGCCAAACTTATTCCTCCAAGTGTCATACAGCAGCAAAATAGCTTCCTTCAGCTCAGCAACACTTTTCAGTGTTCTTTTCCTGAAGAAAAACACAGTGTTTATAAGCTTGGACATACTCACAAGATTAGGGATGCACAATGATATCAGCACTTCATCTAGATCATTAGATCATTGCTTTTCACAAAATTATTAGTATCAGACCGATGGTTAGATGTGACCAATATTCAAACTGATATTTGATAACACGCATCGCACTCCAAAAGAGTAAAACATTTAGACAATGTTGGAATACAGGGCTATATTTTGTTCATTTCACTGCATTTGAAAGCTACAGAAATAAACAGGAAATAATTACATTTTGCTTAATACTTTTATTAATTTATATGACTAAGTGTTGCTTACAACACGCCAACAGTTCATAATGAACAGACCAACAGAAATCGTCTAAAATGGCTTAGAATAAAATCTTTTAACATGAACTTATATTTTAAGTAAAGAAAGTTTTATTAATTTGTTTTTAATTTTACTTTTTGGAGATGTTACTTTTTGGAGATTTTAAAACTGGCCCAAAATTCCCATGTACAGTTCCGGAAAAAAATAAGAGACCACAGCCATTTGTTTTTAATCAGCATCTCTATGAGTGACAACCATTCCATGCCAGTGTCTGTTAAATTCCTACATAAGCACCTCATTCTGCTTTATGAGGTACTGATTACTGATCACCTGAATCAAATCTTATTTAATGAGGAAAAGTATAAAAACACTGCTGTAATCAACACTCTCCTCTCACAATGAGACCAGTTGGATGGCAAAACACTACTAGAAGTTCGTCAAAGGTAATTACTGCCATTTTGTTTGAGTGAACAAGAGATTTGATTTCTCTGAATTATTCAAGTTCTGTTTCTCTTATTTTGATGTTTGTCATTTCCTTTAAAATAATGCTTTAAAGATCAATATTTTTATTTGGAAATGAGGAGAAATATTGCCAGCAGTTCTTAAAAACTAAGGCAAAGCTGTTTAGTTCAATACTTGCACTAGAAAAGATAAATTCCTCCCACAAATACCAAACTGTAAACATGAATTAAAGTTGTATGCTGGAAATTAAATATTGGTTTGAAATGAAAACAGGTGTAGCAGCTGCAGTGTGTTCTGTGCGGAATTAACAGGGTGCACTTACTGTACTGTACTGTGAAACCTCTCAAAGCCAAGCTCCTCAGCAGCCAAAGCAGCTACACACAGCAAAAACACACATTCAGCAAGATGCATTACACTAGATTACATCAGGCAAGCACATTAGGATTTCAAATTACTCACTTTTCTATTGTAATCAGACCACTCTCATTACATGCTGTCCAGAAAAGGCCCATGCTCTGTACAGAGCTACTAAACATCTGGCAGTCAGCACATCTTTCATTCAGGCTGTTTTCACACTTGGTCCATTTCATCGTTTAAAGCGAACTCAGATTGATTAGTCAGCATTTTTTTTGCAAACTCAGTCCGGTTCGCTTTTAAAAATGCTGACTAATCGATCTGAGTTCGCTTTAAAGGATGAAACGGACTAAGTGTGAAAACACCCTCAGTGTTCATTAACAGCCTCAGTATTAAGTGTGAAAACACCCTCAGTGTTCATTAACAGCCTCAGTATTAAGTGTGAAAAAACCCTCAGTGTTCATTAACAGCCTCAGTATTGAGGGGTAGCAGATCTCAATAGACATCCAACCTGACCTGTCAGTTATTATAAAATGCTACAACCAAATACAGTGTTAAAAGCAAATGATTTATATTACATAAAAACTTTTGTATTATTACTCTACTTTAATTTCAGGCATTAGGGCCCATGGTAAGATTTGACACTCAGCTCCTTAGTATTTGGCCATTGGTAAAGAAAAAAAAAATCTGTTAATAAGTTCAAATTCACAGTGAAGAAACCTAATCTTTAACTGAATCATATTTGGTTATTCGGATATCTCCAGCTGTGATCCTTTGAGTGTATATCAATTTTTCAAGAGCCATTTCCTGATTTATGAAGAGTGCGCTTCTGTCTCATTTCAGTAGTGCATTCTATAAACTTTCTCCCACTGATAGATTACAAAGGGAATTTGGATGGATGGAGTAAGTTTAAAATGAATGAATTATAAACATGCATCATTTACATTTTGTTCATAAGAATTTATTGCGATGAAAAAGACTGTGATGCATACAGTTTTTTTAAAAAATGCTTTAATTAAAAGGTTGGATTTTTCGGTCTGAGAGCTAAGTAACTACACACTGTTTATGATTTTTTTTTTCCCCAAGCACCTTTACAAAAGGTGCCACTTATTAAGGAGCTGAATGCATTTCACAACACCATGAATATTCACTGTTCTGAGAAATTAAACCATTCAGTGAAGTGTTTAGAATCTTCTCTCTTGGCTCTAGGTCAGGTCAATTCAATTCCTGTCCTGAAGGCCCAGTGTCTAGCTCAGTTTGTTTTGATCCTCAAACAGACAAGACTCAATTAACAGCTATGTTCAGTCAGCACGTTTGAGCAGGAAAATCACCAAACTGTGTCCAGCCCACCAGGACCGAAACTGAAAACCCCTGCTCAAAGCTTTAAGTGCTGAAATGCTCAGGCTCTCACTTGGTGGGTGCAGTGTGTCTGTGGGCTGGCTGGACTCTGGCTCTGGGTGGCCCTCTGTGATGTCCGTATTGTTGTCAGGGGTTTTGGCACGGGCCCACGTCGCCAGGCAAAAGTTTTGCGTCTTGCTGAGGCACGCAGACTCCAAAATCTCACTGAGGGTAGAACACAGGGCAGCCCGCTGCTCCTCCTCTGGAAACACACACATTTCACAGATCAATAAATGACAATACCACACACACATTCCATGAGTTTGAGCTCACCCTCAGATTAATAATAAAATAATACAGTACACTGCTCTTTCAAAAATTTCTTACAAGAAAACATAAAAAATACTGACAGACTTGGAAGTGTAATATGAAAATGCAAAAGCTTTGTCACATCAGGACAGACTTGCAGCATTCCTTCCAGCAATTTTCGGAAACAACTTGTGTCCAAACCCTCCCAGCACCTTTTCATGCATGTGGACAGTCCTGTCTCGTTTGTTGGGAGTTCAATTTGAGTGTGTGACAGTGTACACACACACACACACACACACTTCGCCCTGATCAGGAAGTCATGGGTTTGATTCCCTGAGTAAGGTACCGTCCCCACACACTGCTCCCTGGGAGCTGTGTTCCTGGCTGCCCGCTGCTTCACTTGGTGAATGGATTAAATGCAAAGGAAGAATTTTGTGCTGTTCACACTGTGTGCTGTGGTGTATTCATGTATGACAGAATGGTCACTTTCAATACATCCACACAAGACTGAAAAGTTTAAGTAAATCAAAAGAAGTGAGCCTATATGGTGGATGTTTCTGATGAAATGTCAGTGAGTGCAGGTACGAAGTGGGTGTGCTTGCATATGACATTATTTTGAAACTGATCACTGTTTAGTCAAGATCTAGGTTAGTACTATCATTGCTCCCATTCTGTGCTCAAACACATTGATTTGTAAAGGACAGAGCAACTCGGATCTTAAAAAAGGACTCGTCCCACCCCTGTAACACCCCTGTAACGGACTGCTTCATCTTCTGCAATCAGACAGAAGGTTCCGTGGCCAAAAAAAGAGACTCAAGAGGAGTTTCTATCCTCAGGCCATTCAAGTAAATCAGAACATGCCCCCTCCCCTCATAGCAGTACCTTGAGCCGCTATTTGCTTTTTACGTCGACTTTAATAGCCGACCATTTCTTTTTATTTCGGGCACTGTGTGACTTTCCGGACTTACATTTTTGAGTGACTCCGCCACGCTGTGTCACTCCATTGATTTTCTTTTGTTGCTGATGCCACTGCTTAATCCACCAAAAAGAATTGTTTTTCTTGCCTCGATTTCAGCAAGCAAGACCTCCTTTTCGCATACGTTAAATATAAATTCGACGTAAAAAAGCAAGTAAGAGTTTCAGTGTCACTGGCAGAGGTAATGGAATTTGGACACCTTTTGTGCAGCGAGTTGCTGCATTTATTTAGGACACACTTATCTCGGGAATTTTGCCAGCGGGTGAGTGGGACCTTAAGGTAATACTATGAGGGGAGGGGGCAACGGACTGTTTCATCTTCTGCAATCAGGCAGAAGGTTCCGTACTACCATTGTCACATGCACGAGTCATGTGACAGGCGAACTGGCCATGCACCCCCAGAAGTTGGCAGCTGTGCATAGTTGGCCTCTACCCCCTCACGGTACAGACAAACTGGGGAGACTCCGCACTTCGGACGGCCTACTACGAGGGGCTGGTTTCGCGATTTAAAGACCAGCTAGCCAGACGAGAGCTCCCAGACACTCTAGAGGGCATTAGCCAAATGTGCATGCGAATCGATCAGCGGTTGAGCTCTCGCCCGAAAGCCGCCCCTCGTACCCTGCCGCCAGCTAATCCGGTGGCTCCTCATCTCACCTTTTCCAACTCCCCGGATCCTTCACCTCCGTCAGAGGCCCACTCAGGAGCCAGGGAACCCATGCAGTTAGGGCGCGCCTCTCTGGATCCTGCGGAGTGGACTAGACGCTACCACAAAGGCCTCTGCGCCTATTGTGCCTCCCCCACACACCATCGGGTCTGTCCGCTCCATCAGGGAAACGGTCAGTCCAGGTCAGTAGGGGGAGGTCTTCACCTGGTCTTTCTATTTCTGCCTCCTTAGAACCCACCGTTTCCCATCTTCTTCTGACTAACATCCAACTCAGCCACAAACGGGTCAGTGTCGAAGCCTTTGTTGACTCAGGGGCTGCCGGGAACTTTATTGACCGCTCTTTTGCTGACCAGTTGGGTGTTAGGTTTGAGGCATTATCCCAGCCTATCACCATCACCACCATTGACGGTCGACCTTTTCAACAGAGCCCCATAATCCAAGAGACCACTCCCATCACTCTTCTCATCGACAACCACTCTGAATCCATTCAATTCTTCATTACCCAACTCACCTCACGTCCATTAATCCTCGGATTCCCCTGGCTCACCAAACATGATCCTCTCATTTCCTGGACACGACGTAAGGTAATTCAATGGGGTCCGACTTGTCATGAGTTTTGTCTCACAGCGCAGGCTGGGACGTGCTCAGGGGAGCCTGAAGACCCAGAAGTTGATGCTAGCACCGTTCCTGAAGTGTATCGCGATCTAAAGGAGGTCTTCAGTAAACGTAAGGCTTCTCGTCTGCCACCCCATCGTCCATACGACCTGAAAATTGACCTCCTCCCAGGAACGGTGTCTTCTGCGGCCATCTCTACTCTCTCTCCAAAGACGAACAGAAAGCCATGGAAGAATATGTCACCGAGGGGCTTTGTCACTCTTCGCCCATCTTCATCACCAGCGGCCGCGGGGTTTTTCTTTGTGAAGAAGAAAGATGGAGGTCTCTGTCCCTGCGTCGACTACCGGGGCCTCAACAAGATCACGGGGCAGAATCGTCATCCACTCCCTCTCACCAACACTGCCCTGGATGCTCTGTCTGGTGCGTCGCTGTTCACCAAGCTGGACCTCCCATGCGCCTACAATCTGGTCCACATCAGGGAGGGCAATGAGTGGAAGACAGCCTTCATCACTCCCACCGGTCACTATGAGATGCTGGTTATGCCGGCAGCATTCCAACAATTCATCAATGACGTCCTCCATGACATGCTGGGTCAATGGGTCTTCGTTTATTTAGATGACATCCTTATGTATTCGAAGACCGAGCAAGAACACATCCAGCATGTCCAAGCAGTCTTAAAGAGGTTGCTGGCCCATCGACTGTTCTGCAAGTTGGAGAAATGTGCTTTACATCAGCGCTCCACCACCTTGCTGGGATTTGTCATATCCCCACAGGAGGTGGCCATGGATCCCCAGAAGTTGGCAGCTGTGCGTAGTTGGCCTCTACCCACCACACTTAAACAGCTCCAATGCTTTCTGGGGTTTGCTCATTTCTACCGCTGCTTTATCCAGGGCTTCAGTTCAGTCGCGGCACCTTTTACTGCTCTTACCAAGCCCTCCAAGACTACCTTCCAGCTCACTCCTGAAGCCATCACCGCCTTTCACCGACTCTGTACCGCCTTCACCTCCGCACCCATACTCATCCACTCGGACTCTGCCAAGCCATTCGTTGTGGAAGTGGATGCCTCTGATGTGGGCATAGGAGCCGTTCTTTCCCAACGAGGTCCAGACCACAAAATACACCCCTGTGTTATTTCTCCAGGAAATTCACCCCCCACTCAACAGCGATACGGGGTAGGGGACAGTGAGCTGTTGGCCATCAAGTGGGCCCTGGAGGAATGGCGTCACTGGCTCCAGGGCGGCAGTGAC
>JBBJLS010072377.1:0-10426 GCA_037577275.1 Bryconaethiops microstoma
AATCACATCTTATTTAATGAGGAAAAGTATAAAAACACTGCTGTAATCGACACTCTCCTCTCACAATGAGACCAGTTCGAAGGTAAAACACTACTAGAAATACGTCAAAGGTAATTATTGCCATTTTTGTTTAAGAGAGAACGAGAGATTTGTTTTCTTTGAAGTTCTGTAAAAGCTGCATCATTTCTCTTATTTGGATGTTTTGTCATTTACTTTCAAATTATGCTTTAAAGAACAATATTTTTATTGGGAAATGGGAAGAAATATTTGTCGGCAGTTCTTAAAAACTAAGGCAAAGCTGTTCAGTTCAATTCTTGCACCTGTAAAAGATAAAACCTGAGAAACTGAACATTTTTGCAGTGGTCTCTTATTTTTTTCCAGAGCTGTGTTTGAGTATATACATACATACACAAACACACACACACACACACATATATATATATATATATCTGAGAGAACAGGACCACCTACCACTTGTGCATACAGAGTGGACTCAACACACTGGGACACTTCACTCGTTTATCCACTTCACTCGTTTATTCGCCCAATTAAACGCATTAACAGCCGGGTGTGTGCAGCACGCCAGCCTGGAATTCCCAAGATTAGCCCCAATCTGAAGTCTGACCTGTGCTCTACATAAACAGCCACAGTAATGATGCCCTGCATTGCTAACTCACTCACGGCACTGAAAATCACACCACAACGCTGTAGTTTGTGTTTTCTTCGGTTAAACAAGGCGCAAAGAAAATGGACTCAGTCCCAGCTCCACAGTTCACAGCAAAACTCTCCCCAAACATGCTGCTCCAAACAACCTTCTTCCGTCACAGACTAAACGCAGGAAAGGCAGAACGGACAAAGAGGTTTAGGAGCCGAACTCACTGCTGTTGTAACATTTTTATCACTGATTTGAATCTTGCAGTTATATCCAGTGGACTGTTCGTCATTACATTTCTTGTCTTATTCAGCTTGAATAAATTTTACATGGCCATATTTCTTTACTGTTCAAACCATATAATTGGTTATAGGGCACTTCAGTTCCTCACGGCACAACAGGTTTATTGAAAACTTCGGTAGTTAATGAATAATAAGTCTCAGGGGTTATAACTCAATGTATGTTCTATAATTTATTGTGTCCTGTAACTTCTAACAGTTTTGAAGTTTTAAGGGGTTAATGCATAGTCTGTAATACATGACATACTGTAAATTCTAATAGTCCTTGAGTTTAATGGGTTTATATATTCTAAAATATATGTAATACTGTAAATCACAACAGTCCTGGAGTTTAAAGGGTTGATATATATTTTAGAATATATGTAATACTGTACATTTTTATAGTACTGGAGTTTATATATTATAGTAAAGGATTTATATATATTCTAAAATATATGTAATACTGTATATCACAACAGTCCTGGAGTTTAAGGGGTTTATATATATTCTAGAATACTGTAAATTCTAATAGTCCCAGAGTTTAAGGGGTGATTGCATGTTCTATAATAGATGTAATACTGTAAATTCTAACAGTCCTGGAGTTTAAGGATTTATTACCTGTTCTATAATAGATGTAATACTGTAAATTCTAACAGTCCTGAAGTTTAAGGGGTTATTACCTGTTCTATAATAGATGTTATACTGTAAATTCTAACAGTCCTGGAGTTTAAGGGGTTATTGCGTGTTCTATAATAGATGTAATACTGTGCATCCTGTTATAACACTGAAAGAACAGTGAGAACAGAGAACAAGTTTCGCACACAAGAAAAGGCAAAAAGGAGAAATCACTTTCAAGTTTTTAATCTTCATTAAGCGCTAACATTTCAGTGGAAGATACGTTTATTTATAGTTTTTTCTTTTTTAAAGTACCCATGTCCTGCTTTCCCCCATTGAGTTAAACCTACGATATTTATCTTGATTTACGCTTCAGAAATGTATACATCCTAATTCACTTTTACGCAACCATTTATCTATCTTTCTCTATGAGATTTTGTTGCTGTGCCTTTAGGACTGATGTGGGCGGGGCTAAACTAATGTGGACTCTATATGTGGATATGCTGTAAGTCAATAGAAAAGTAGAATAGAAGAGAAAGACTGTATTGTCATTGTATAACTACATACAACGAATGGATTGTTTTTTGTGACATCACAATTCAAAACAGGCCATTTTATAGCCTAAGTCAAAGCTATATGGACTGTATATGTAAATAATATGTTCTGAAATTTTAACAGTGTTTATGTACAATATAAATTTCTTTTATTTCAAAAAGTGCTAAAAACATTTTGATGTTATGGGTACTTTAATATTTTCCTCTTTGTGACACATTTTTAGACACCATGGGGAACTGCAGCTCTTATGATTCTGACGATGGATTCTCCTACCATCCTGACGACGAAATATGTGAACACTGCAACTGCCCCATTCCTCCAGGGAACCAGGTAGTGTGTGTGTGTATGTGTGTGTGTGTGCATATATGTGTATTTGTACAGAAACAAATTGAGTAAAAAAAACATTATATTATTAAATTACATTCTATACATGACATTATATTATATTATGAATTGCAATTCCACTCATGAGGCCTGTAGTGTAGAACCAAAAGGCATCCACCCCCTCAGTGAAAAGTGAGTGGTCGGAGTGGGACAGTTCAAATGAAATAAATATAGAAATCTGTTGTCATCCACTTTGCATAAGAGGGTCTTACGTTGCTCGTTCATGTGCTGTTTCTGTGGTCTCGCTTTGGAGCCGGCGGGAAGAGAAGAAAGAACAGGTTTCAGGTCTCACAGTATAGGGGAACGGAAGAGGGGCGAAGACGAAAAAAAAAAAATGCGTATACAAAAACCCATTGTTGGCGTGAAAAAAAAAAAGTCAAGCATATTTTGCTTCATTCGCACCCCGCTTCATTTGGGGATTTCTACACTGTATGGTTTCTTCAAGATACGGTTTGGCGTGAAATCAAGAAATTTTCCACTTACCCCAGATGTAGTCGTTCAACCCAAACTGTGCTGCTCGGGTTTAGCACTGGAGCTACAAGGCTTATATTTCTAACACTCACTAGATGTCAACAGTCAACCAAATTGTCTACATAAAAATACATCAGCAAAACTTCTCTTAACCTGCAAAGTGGAGCGGACTTGTGTATGTGGTTTAGAACTCAGTATGACTTACTGTGAGCTGTAAAACTGAACCAAACTTCACTGCTGTAGACACCAGTGCTGGCGTTCACAAAAATTGTCAGGAGGACTGATCTTGGAACAGATTCCATTGTCAAAAAAAATGATTCAAGATTATTCCTGAGGTGGTTTGTGAAAACAGACCCTGTTGTCTAAAAAGGAAGGCTGCTTGCAGGTTCATGGTAAACACTAACAGCACCAGCTGTTTAGATGTTGGACCACCTCAATGAAGAGCTGAATGACGGTTGAATGAGGGTTGAGAGAAGTTTTGTGGATATTTTTACAGAAAAGATTAGGTTTACTGTTGACTTCTAATGTTTAGCAATGTTAAGTCTTCCAGATCTATACTAAGGAGGGAAAGTTTGGACTCCGATAATGTCGTGGTCGATCGACTACATCTAGAGTAAGTTAAATATTAAGTAAATTTAATTTTCACCAAACCAACTTTTTACATTTTACATAATCGGCTAAGACCTGTCGAATGTCTGAAACAAGCATTTTTATTACTGCTAGGCTAATGTATCTAATGTAGTGATGGAAGCTGATAGCTCACCAGTTTGCACTGCAGGCCTACATCATCACACACGAACCCACAAAGTTGTTAAGTTGTCTTGCTTATGTGGTTTCTGATGCTGTCTAACATGCTATTTATTATAAAATTGATAACTGGAGTCTGTTTCATAGCTAAAAACAGCAGCAGCAGCAGTTGCGGTCACTTTGAAGCCAGAATTTTCACTTTCATCCAATAGTCGACAAATTATAAGGGACTAAAAACTCGCACGTAAAGCATTTAATGAGGTGCAAATTCATTTTTGTGACATTTGTGAAAGCCATATGTCACATTATGCTAGTTTACTTGCTGGACTGTAGTTCATCAGTGGGCAGTTTCTGTTTTTGAGTGGTGGACCGCCCTCAACCCAGCAGGGATATTGACATGTTATTGCTGTGCTGAGAATGATTCACCACACAACATACAATCAGGACAACAGTGTCCACAGTCACAGACTGAACAATGGTTGTGATGTCTGAACTTGCAGCACACTTTGGTGTTCCGGTGTATCTCGGCCTGGTGACGTTTTTCTGACTCAATTCTCTCCACACAGTTGTTGGCTATGCGATGAAAACCTAACCTAGCTAACATATCAGTGATGTCCTTGTACACTTTCGAGTTACTCACAACGTTCAAGATAAATTTGTAGGCGTCACAGATTACTCCCGCTGAAATTTATCTTCAGCCCGAACAGATGGTGCTTGTACTTCGCCGACTTCCCAGGTGTTAGTTTTGTATCTCCATTGTTGTTCAGACAGGAAACAACAATGGCCTCATATCTGTCTGTTGTCATGACAACGTTTTTGTTAAATGAAAAACAGTGACTGTTCATCTGCTGCCTGCTTTCGGCCCTGCCATCGAGCAGCTCGGGTACGGGTCATTTTATTTGTAAAAGAAAAACAAATCATCAGAGTACACCATGGTTTCTGATGCCAGTGGAAAAGCACCATAATTGTAGTGGTATAGTGGACCTATAGAACGGGGGTGCTCATATAGTGGCCAGTGAGTGTAGTGAGGTGGAGAAACATCTAGTAATTTGATGGCCGCCCTCTGACCACCTCGAGCCCTGATTTGGAATGTGTTATGTAATTGACAGGGAAGCCGCTCTTTGTCTTTGCAATCGTTCGAACCACAGAGGTCCACTGCACTTCCTCGGCTTAATCAGGGCCGTTATTAGATTACAGCCTGAAGGAGAATGCTTCTGATAGTGGATCAGACTCCAGGAAATGGCCAGGGCCCCATAAATAGACCACAGGGGGTCATGTTTGTTTTGTTCTGGTGGAAAGTGGGCTGTTTTCTCGGTTGTTGTGTTGCTTATGTTTCGTAACAGCTGCTCGGAAGAACAGTAATTCCACATTCTCCCAGGGAAATGACTGTTGGGCATAGGTCAGGGCCGGTGTAGCGCTGAGATCCATTAAACTGATAGAAAGAGAGAGTTCAAAGGAATTCATAGGGGTTTATACACTTCTATGCTTTTGGCAACAAAAACCCACATGTGCCAAAGGCCACGGCAAATATTTCATGCCCCGATTTATGCGATAGAGATAATCTTCCCATTAGTGAGTTTCACGTCGGACCTGGAAAGCGACATGTGCTAGATTCTCTCTACACCACTTCGAGCCGTCTGCGGTTTTGATGATTAGCTTGAATTCTTCTGCTTTTACAATACAGCGATTGTCGCAATGCTTTTACTGGTGCGGAAAACCTCACGCATCAAAAGACGTTTCATTTAACTAGAAGAGCTGTTTCTTTCCTGTTTCGCCCATTTTCTCTCTTTATTTCTTTCTATCTGATCTGCAGATGGGGTTTGATCCAAAATATCCATTCAACTCCAACTATACGCCTCCCCCGAACTCCCCATTACCAGGTGAGACTTCATCACATCTGGATTATAATTCCCTCATATCCTGACTTTTTGTATTTCTGGATCATGCATGTATTGCTCACAAATCTGGAAGACGTATTGAGTTTACATTTACACTTGCATTTACGTTTACAGTATTTGGAACACACCCTTAACTAGAGCGACGTACACACGTGCTTTGTAGTCCAAAAGAAAACACTCTCCTCATACTAGTAAAGCTAGAATTAAAATTAAGAGCTGCTAGAAGAGTCCACCAGAGAAGAGCACACACCTCAGATTACACACACAGAAGGCAGTTTTTTGTGAAGTTCGTGCTGGTTGAGTCAGTTTATGACATGAAGATGTAGATGTTCTCCTCAGTGCTAAGTGAAGAGCTGGCCCTTCAGTCTCTATTTGAAGAATGTGAGGGTTTCTGCAGTTCTGGATTATGTATTGCTCATCCAGAACATTGCTGTGCACCGATGATGGCGGCTCCCCACTGCTTCCAGTTCATAGAGTGTGTGTGTGACAAATAAAGTGCGTCTACTTCAGCTATATGTGCGTCATACACTTAGACCCATAGGCATCAGTTTTGCTAGGGATGATTATGGGGACATTTTGATGTCCTCATCACTTGTAGCTCAAAGCTGCTGTGCTGTGCTGGCTGCTGGCAGAATTGACTGAATTGTTAATGTTCATGACCAGACTAGCCCATCAGATTAAGCTGCAGTCTAAATGCATTTACTCAGCAGAGTATCGAGGGATTTATCCTAATGACGGCTTATGAGGAGTTAAAAGGCCCACATCCTGAGTCCACTTGTACTTGGTGGACTCAGTTTTTAAATGCCTAAATGACCTTCTTTCAACCTCTCTCATCTCTTTCTAACTTTAGTCTGAACGGATGAAGCTGAATAGGCACATACAATTAATTTAAATGTATAGTATAATAGATATAATACATTTATATTATACATTTATATTGTACATATGTACTATATTAAATAATAATATAGTACATTATATTATATATGTAAATGGATTGGTTTTGTAGCACAATTTTTGAAACCGAAAAGTAATAAAAATGAAAATTTGAGTTACGTTATTTGACCACGACTGTAGCTTGTTGGCTTGGTCATTAAAATCTAAAAGGAAGTTAGTAAGCTAACACTAGATAACTGAGGCAACATTTTGTCCCACATATCTGCATTAGATATTCATCAGAAAAGAAACCACACTGGGATCCCAATGCGTTCCTACTAGTTCTTTTTCATAAACTCACATAGTTTTGGTATCTTTCCAGTCTGGACTATGGCTCTATCAGAAGACATTTATTGCTTTGTTTTATTCAATCCTGTCAGTAAATGTGACTGTTTTTCACATGTAACACATCTGTTTTACAGATACCTTGGTGGTGGCCATGTACAGCTATGCGCCATGCCACAGCGATGACCTAGGCTTTGAAAAAGGAGAGAAGATGAAGATCCTCGGAGAGTACGTTTCTCTGCAAAAGCTACACATTCTATTCCTTTGTTGTGGTATCAGCACTTAGCACTCTAGGCCCAAAGATGTTTCAACCACCTGCGGGCCTGAAGAACAGTAATGTAAAGTATTAAATAGTTGTTGGACATGGACTTTTAAAAATGAAATGAAATTAAATGTATCTGTGGAGTAACCGTGCTCTGTTTCTTTGCCTCAGAGATGATCCAGAGTGGTACATGGCGGAGTCTCTGTCTACGGGACAGAGGGGCTACATCCCGCGCAACTTTGTGGGCAAACTCAACAGCATGGAGACAGAAGCGTGAGTAAATCAAGCAACTGTACAGAGACCCCCCCCCCCCCCAATTCACACATACACAAAAACCATCTTCCTGAAATGCTTACAAGCATTTGATTGCAAAGGTGCAACCAGAACGAAAGCAAAGCCACTACAGCAACCCACTGACACATCAGCCTGTCCTCACTTCAGGCCAAAAGTGAGCCTGTCCTCACTTCAGGCCAAAAGTGAGCCTGTCCTCACTTCAGGCCAAAAGTGAGCCTGTCCTCACTTCGGGCCACTTTATTAACATTTAAGGAATATCTAGTATCCATTGTCTGTTTATTGACCATGGTAACTTCAACATCTTATTCCATGATAAGAAAAGAGTATTATAGCAGCATCCTAGCTTGATAAAATGCCACAAACATACATGCCTGAGTGTCCGAAGAGTCCAAAGAAAACATAACTGGCCCATCTAAGTGGGAATTATAGCCCTCTTTCCCCATCACTCATGCCATCCAGCAAGGACATTAACTAGCTGATACATCAAAATTGACATTAAGGGCTCTATTTTGATGATCGAACACAAGACGCAATTAACATTTGTGGGCGTGTCCAAATCCATTTTGCTGTTTTGGCAGCGGAAAAAAACAGACTTGATGCCTGTGCAAGGTGTAAAAATGTTCTCCCAGCTCTCTTAATTATTCAGAGGTGTGTTTTAGGCAATCCACCAATCAGAACAGCTCGTCACCTCACCTTTAAAAGGCGGGGCGGAGCTGTGGAGGATTGCTGTTATAACGGCTGTTCATCTGGCAAACCAGATCAGTTCTCAGCTGAGGAAACAGACCTGCTGGTACATTGTGCATCACTGCCACTGTATTTCTATTTAACTTTTTACAAAATGTCAACCTAGTGTGTTTAAACTCCCATGTGTGACAATTGGTCAAATAGCCATCAATCATCAATACATAATTCTGAGAAAGAACTTGAATGATTTTTTATGACACGATTTATTCTTTACTTATTTTTTTGTGTTACATTAAACAATATGATTACATGAAAGGATCAGTTGCACTTTGTGATAAAACATATATAAACAAAATAAAATAAGAAAAAAACTAAGCATCATGCACCCAAGCGTTTCTAAAACAGGAGCAGCTGGTCGCCTAGTGGTTAGGGAGTTGCCCCTGTGATCGGAAGGTTATGTGTTTGAATCCCATGACTGCTAGTGGCACCACTGAGGTACACTTAAGCAAGGTACCGTCTCCACACACTGCTCCCTGGGCGCTGTGTTCGGGGCTACCTGCTGCTTCACTTGGGTGAATTTTAGTATATGTGTTGCTGTAGCATTCTGTGATGGGGGTCCTAACTACTACACCTGAATTGGGAAGAAAACTGGGTGAAGTCAGTGTTGTCTTACAATAAACCCCTGCTCATTCACGGTTCCACAGTCGCGGATTTTTCTTAGAACCGAACTAATAATTGTTCTCAGAAACCCCGCAGACATCCTCCTCATTTTGTTTTTGCATGGCAATATATGATTTTTCATGCCTTTTAGTGTTAAATTATTAAGAAATATGATTAACAAATTTTGTAACATAAATATTAATGTAAATTCAGCTAAATTTCCATACAAAATATAACTGTATAATGTTTTGGTACTGTGGAGAGAACACAAAGAAAGCGCATCTTGGCATGGTGTTCTCGTGTTTTTTGTTTTGCTCTTCTTCAAGTCCTGTATTTTTATTACTGGAAATTAAATTAATTTATTACTGAATTTACTTGCTTATACCAAACAGAACGACAGCGCATACCAAAGAAAACGCACGTGCATGAATTACAGTCCAGTCTATACAGGGGTAACATTCTGGCACTGCGGGAGTTCAGTGTAAACTGGACAGTACGAATACGGGTTTACCTTTACATTTTCTTTAAGGGTAATGTGTTAATCTGAGTTTAAAATGAAATTAAAGTGTTTTGGGAGCATTTTGGGGGGCATTTTAAGGTTTGCACTATAGCAATAGGCATTTTTAGGCATTTTTTTTAACCTCATCACAAATTCACATTTTTTTTACTATTCGTGAGTGCACTTGGAACATAAACCCCGCAAATGTCAAGGGTTTACTGTACACACTTATAAATCTCTGGTAGTAGCAGATCTGTAAAGCCTGCATAGGGTCTGTCAACTGCCAGTCAAAGCATCAGAACTACAGGGGTGATTCATGGCCCTCTCAAACGGAGAACGGGGAAATACCCTGGTAAAACCTCTGGGGAATCTCTACAGCCGTGGGCTTCGCAAGACCTCCCTCACTGAAAGCTGGAGGCAATTAAGGCACCTCAGTGATGGAAAAAAGTGACGTAAAGACACACTCATTTAACTGAAAAAACACAGAGCTCGCAGATTGGGAGACTGTGTCACTTTGAACTGACAATAAAAGTAATCACTGCGATAACGGAACAAACGGCACACAGCAGGTTTCTCTTTTCTTTTCCTGTTTGCTGAGTGGTGGGTTTCTATTGTTAGTCACAATGGAAATGCAAGCACAAGAAAGTGATTATCAGACACATTTACAAGAAAATGGGGGGGTGGTTGAATGCAAACAATCAGACAAATAAATAAACAAACAAACAAACAAACAAATACATGAGTAAAAGAACCCCCATTTATGAAACACACTATTTAATTTTATGGCCAGTTTTGACAAGAGAATTCAAAAAGGAGTAAAGATTTTGTCTCTTGCATTGTTTCAATCATTTTTGTCAGTATGGGAGTAGGAGGGCACATCACATCTCATCCACAACTGGTTTTATATATAATATATATATATATATATATGTGTGTGTGTGTGTATGTGTGTATACTGTGCTGTGAAAAAGTATTTGCCCCCTTCCTGATTTCTCATTTTTTTGCATGTTTGTCACACATGAACTAATTTAAATATTAGGCAAAGATAAACCAAGTAAACACAAAATGCAGTTTGTAAGTGATGATTTTATTTATTAAGGAAAAAAACTATCCAAACCTACATCGCCCCTTTGTGAAAAAGTAATTGCCCCCCTTGTAAAATCATGAAGTAACTTTGGTTAATCACATTGTTTGGAAGGCTGAGTG
>JBBJLS010072378.1:0-10424 GCA_037577275.1 Bryconaethiops microstoma
TGTGTATTATGAGGACTGAGGGAGTTTTGGAGATTCTCCTAATCTTGTACTGTGTATTATGAGGACTGAGGGAGTTTCGGTCGGTTATACTGTTGCACATGAAGAGGAAACGTAAAATTATGCCAATAGTGGTGTTACCTAAAAAAATCACAACAAATGGACTGAGTGAGTTTTGGAAATTTGCTCTTCAGTTTAGGCATGAAAATAGCATGATGCTAACTGATTGAGAACTGGTAGCAACATTGGCTTCATTTGGAACAAGGAAAAATTGAAATTAAGCCTGCAGTTAGCACCAAGCTAACTGGTGGGCTAGAAACTTTCACTAGCCTTGTGATTAAAAAATAAAGGTTCTTAAATGGTTCTTGGCTTAGAACAACAGTTTTATAAAAATAAATCTTTTATTGGGGAGGAACCTTTATATCTAAATCTAAAGAAAGAAACATGTCTTGAGTGATCAACCACAAATGAAGTAATACTTTCGTCACACTGAACTGAAAGTCAGGCTGAATTTTGGAGAAACCAGAATTTAGTCTGAATGACACATTATGCTGAAAATCAGAAGTGGGTCATTTGGGTCCGGAGAGTAAAAACCCTCCTCAGGATTTTGGGCCTCTGGTTCTCTGAGGGTCCAGACAGTTGAAACTATCTCCTGTGGAGGACTTTTAATTTCTGGACCTAAACTACCAACCTCTGCTGAATATCTTTAAGGACAAGAACTAACACGTTAAACAAACAAATCTGTTTGTATTTCAGGTTGAATTTAAGATTTGCTTAAGATTTGCTCATGCAAACCACTGCGAAACCAAACGCCTTCATTTTACCCCTTAAAATTACTTTAATTTTGACGTTAATCTCCTATACCGGAAATGATGGAAAATGAAGGGAAAAGTGCACAGATTAAGGTGATTAAGGGGTAAAACTTTTTCAAAAAGTTTTTAATTCACCCCTTAAGTAATAGAACCTCCTGAATTAATTTCACACTCGCGTCTTAAATCTAATTTTAAGGTAAAATTAAGGGATTGGTTCACAAATAACTGCCACTTAATTCAGATGAAGGGGTTTGGTGTGTTTTCAGAGTAAATTTAGGGAGTGTTCAGCACATTTTCAGTACATTGTGTTTTTATAGTGAACAGTCCTTCAGCTTCTCCACATTTTGCCTGCGTTCGCTCTCCAGCACTCCCGACTCTTGGCTGCCCGGTTCGAGGTGGTCATTATTTGAACTTGCTGTGATTAAGGCGGTGAATTCGTCTATATTTGAGGTTTCAGAGAGTTATAAAGCAGAGCTGAGACTTTTCCATCATATGCCACTCAAGTGTTTGGAACGTAAACCCGAGCGAAGCGTTTATCCAGAGGCGGCCGAGCTCCCTCGCCGCTTAGGAACCGCGGGCCTACGCCACGTCCCGACTTCGCCCGGGTACAGCAGAGCGAGTGATTTGGCCCTCTGAAGCCGGAACCATATCTAGGCTGATAGGAGACAAATGAAGACCAGTTGTGCTGCGGGTGGGTACGGGGGGCCCGGGGGGCCGGGGCTGGTTGGAGAGAAAATTTTTTAAAAACTTTAAAAACTGGCCGAGCTGCACAACACTGAGCGATTCGTCTTTATTTGGAAGGGGATAAAGCCGCCCTGGTGGATGAGGAATGTGGCGCTCCGTCTTGATTTAGCCATGAGCAGTGTGAAGGTGGGGGGGGGGGAATCTATCTTTGTTTAACTGAAAGCTGGTGATGAGAGAGGAAGAAAAAGAAGGAGCAAGAGAGAGGGATCCATAGCTCAGAGCTCTGCAGCGGTCGGTGTGTAGCTATAGGATGAGCGAGAGGAGTCACGTGTTCGGGTCACTTTTGATTAAAACCAGGCCGAGATCTTCTCTCCCCTCGGGGAATGGAAGTCATTCCTGATCAACCTTTCATTACGGCTGTAGCGTTTCCTCTCTCGCGTTCTCCACGTCCCACCACCTGACCTAGCCAGGCTCCGCCCACATATGCCAAGTGTTGGACCAGCTCGACAACACGCTGCTGAAATTCCCACCTCAAGCTAAAACGCAGTTTCAACAGAAGGCACAGCTTTAGGCAAACTAAAAACAAAATGCATGACTAAAATGTGCCAGTTGCTAAAACTGATAAGCTGAGCAGACATTTCTTCACTTACTTATTTGTATTTCTTATCTTGTTCTATTTTTTTTAATATATATATATATATATATATATTTCTTTATTTTTTTATTTTCCTTATTCTTTATTCATTTATTTTTTTTAGTTATTAACTCTTTACCCAACTTGGCATTTGTGTGCGGACAGCAAAGAAAGAATTTCATTGCACAGAGAAAATGCCACTTTTCTGTACATATGACAACAAACGCTTTGAATCTTGAATCTTGAATCTTGAATCTTGAGAGCAGTGCAGCGGATTTGTTTTTTACCTTATAGGGATATCAGGGTTTGTTTTAAATAGATACATATTCCACATTGTTTTAAATAGATACGTCTTTGCAGCATAAAATCTAAATGTATTACAAACAATAGCACATTAGTCAGAACATTCAATTTACTCCCACAGTCGTCAAAAACTGGATAATATAAGCTCCTGTTGAACATGTAATTTGCGGAATATTCCATATATTTACTAGAGGACTGAATGTTGAGAAGCATAATGAGGATTTTCATATTTCTAATGAACAATTTATAATGAATAAAATGAGATGTTAAATGGAATGGAATATAATGAGATGTTAAGTGGATTCACACATTAATGCAAAAATGATGGCAAATATATTAATGAATGTTTTTTAAATTTATTTTCTTTGTAATGGACCATGCACGATATTAAACAGAAATGTTACTGTTTGATATATGTTACCAGAGCAAGCCTGAAGGCTAATTTTCAGCTGCGGTCCACAGGCAGGTCCACTCAGTAATAGAACAACAACATTATGCAAACAAGGCAAACAGCTCAAACACACACACACCTTGTCAGAAAAGTGAGTTTGTTAAACAACTAAGAAAAAAGAATATTCGAGTAACAAACAAAATAAAAATAAAGCAGAGTCAAGCACAATGTAGTGCAAATTTGGGGAACCTTTTATTGATTTTTTAAACTGTCTTTGAAAAGTATTACTACAACTACAAGCAATGTTTGGTAGGGTGTTCCATCAATATTTAATAGGGCATTCCATCAATGTTTGGTAGGGTGTTCCGTCGATGTTTAATAGGGCATTCCATCAATGTTTGGTAGGGTGTTCCATCAATATTTAATAGGGCATTCCATCAATGTTTGGTAGGGTGTTCCATCAATGGTTGGTAGGGTGTTCCGTCGATGTTTGATCAGGCATTCCATCAATTTTTGATAAGGCGTTCCATCAATATTTGGTAGGGCATTTAATCAGTATTTGGTAGGGCATTCCATCACTGTTTGGTAGGGTGTTCCATCAATGGTTGGTAGGGTGTTCCATCAATGTTTGGTAAGGCATTTCATCAATATTTGGTAGGGCTTCCCATCAATATTTGGTAGGGCGTACCATCAATGTTTGGTAAGGCATTCCATCAATGTTTGGTAGGGTGTTCCAGCAATGTTTGTTAGGGCATTTCATCAATATTTGGTAGGGCTTCCCATCAATATTTTGTAGGGCATTCCATCAATGTTTGGTAAGGCATTCCATCAATGTTTGGTAGGACATTCCATCAATATTTGGTAGGGCGTTCCATCAATGTTTGGTAGGGCGTTCCATCAATTTTTGGTAGGGCGTTCCATCACTGTTTGGTAGGGTGTTCCATCAATGGTTGGTAGGGTGTTCCAGCAATGTTTGTTAGGGCATTTCATCAATTTTTGGTAGGGCTTCCCATCAATATTTGGTAGGGCATTCCATCAATGTTTGGTAAGGCATTCCATCAATGTTTGGTAGGGCATTCCATCAATATTTAGTAGGGCGTTCCATCAATGTTTGGTAGGGCGTTCCATCAATGTTTGGTATGGCATTCCATCAATGTTTGGTAGGGCATTCCATCAATGTTTGGTAGGTCATTCCATCAATGTTTGGTAGGGCGCTACATCTGTGGCCCTCACAGAGTAAGCTGACCACCCAAAGATGTTTCTTTGGCTCACTCACTAGGCACTCAGACCAAGATTCTGTAAAGCTGCTTCATGACATCAGTTTTAAAATAAAATATAAATAAAATTGAATTGAATTAGAGTTTTCCAAGCAAAGGTACACATATTCACATAGAGAAGGAGGAGCCAAACCATTAAAAATTGTATAAAGCGGACAAATTTTATACATCCGAGAAAAGCCTAAAATTCTCAGATCTCAGAGGATGATGTCTCTGTAATATAAAACTTTATTATTTTAATATATGCATTCTGGTGGTATTCAGCCTGCCTCCAGCATATTGTCACGATCGCAGTCTGCAGCCGCACGGGACCGTCCTTGGACTTCTTTAATTTCCTTTTATGGGTGTAGCCTAATCTCTGGTCGGCTTCAAGAAGGGTTGCAGCTGGATAAAGATTAGGGGTCGATTATTTCTGTCTTCTTATTGGTCCTCAGTTCAGTCACCTTTGTATTTAAGTAGGTTAAGCTCTAGTTTATGTTATCAGTCATCCCTCACCTTGACCCCGGTCTATGTTCCCCTTATTATCTAGTTTATGTTTGTCATGCCTGGCCTCCGTGCCTGTTTCTTTTCTTTTCATGGCCGGTTTGTGACACATGCAATGGGACATCAGGTAGAAATCATGAACTGCATAAGTATCTTGCTGCATCCACAGAAAGGCAATTTCTAATTTGTCTAAAATTTTCAGGCAATGTTTAGTATATTTTATAATTTTCTTGGCACATTTCTTTAAGTTAATGTTTGGATCCACTATTATGCCAAGATATTTAAGTTCAGTAAGGAAGATATTTAAGATATTTATTCAAGATATTTTAGTTCAGTAACTATAACTGTTTTAATAGACTCGAAAATGTAAACATTCAGAGGCTATACATACCTTACCTTTCTTGTCTGACTGATGTTCTTACTAAAGACGGGATTGATCAAGTCATTCAATTCTCCTTTGAATAGCAGTAGTTAGCCTCTCAGCTGCTAGCTCAGCTGTAGTTGCACCAGTGTCATCCCCAAACTTTTGTACTTCTGTTGCATGACATTGTTGTAGAAGATCATTCAAAAAAACTGGGCCTAAAACTGACTGTGCACTCTGTTGCTAGATGTGCATCATTACTTTGATACAGAAGTATTGGGACACATCTCTTAATTATTGATTTCAGGTGGCCCCTTTCTTCCAGTGATCAGTAATCGTAGGGCTTCAGCATACCAAGACATTTTGATCAACACCATGCTTCCAACTTTGTGGACACAGTTTGGGGAAGAACCTTTTCTGTTCCTGCATGACTGTGCCCCAGTGGTCCATAAAGACATGGTTGGATGAGTTTGGTGTGAAAGAAAGACCTCAACCCTATCCAACACCTTTGGGATGATCTGGAATGGAAATTGTAAGCCAGGCCTCCACAACATCAGTGCCTGACTTCACAAATGCTCTACAGAATGAATGGGCACAAATTCCAACAGAAACTCCAAAATCTTGTGGAAAGCCTTCCAAGAGGAGTGGAAACTGTTATAGATGCAAAGGGGGACCAACTCCATATTAAAGTCCATGTATTTGAATGCAGTGTCATTAAAGTCCCTGTTGGTGTAATGGTTATGCGACCCAATACTTTTGTCCATATATTGTATGAAGACATCCATGCCAGTGCTTCAGATGAAAAATGTAACATTGTTATTAACAGTATCAAATGTTTATACAAACCTAAAAATACACCAAAACCTCTCCTCCTTTATCAAGCCCAGACTTGATTTGCTCTATTAGGTATAAGGAAGTTGTTTCAGTCGTCGTGTACTGTATGTACAAAATTTTTTTTCTTGTACTGAGATAAGTTGCTAGTTATTCAGTGACAACCTTCTCTGAAATCTTTGACAGTACTGGCAGTGTGCTTATGCGTTTGTAGTCCCTTTTCGTCTTCAGATTTAAAAACAGAAATAACAATGATACTTTTCCAGTCAGTATGAAATGCACTGACAGGTTAATTAAATGACCGACAGGAGAAGTTAAAATATCTGTGTTTCTAATAAGCAGAGTATCAAGCTAAAAAGCATCTCTGTATTTAGAGTTTCTTAAGGAATTGATGACTTTGTACATTGTATTGCATCAATTGCAATCAGATCAAAACTCTGACCAGAAAAGTTCTTTTCTAACTAATGAAAAACTCAAGAAAGAAATATTAGCTACCTGGTTTTACAATGTATTTTTCCTTTATTTTACATACATATTTGTGGATGTGATGTCAGTGGGATATAAAGGGCATGAAATCAGTGATTCATCTAGGTATTATAATATGCTATCTATATCTATAGTGGTATCTTTATATATAGAAACAAATCCTGATATGAACTAAACAAAGGACCTTTTTTTAGATACCTCAGCCCCTGTGTTCAAGCCTGCACCACTGATTAGCACTTACAGCCTGTTTGCAGTTCAAGAGTGGAACTCATTTTCACCTCAGCATTGCTGACCACAGTTAAAATGCTAAGACAGTGCTAAATTGGTAACTGCACTGAAACGCAGTACAGTAATCCCTCACTTTTCGCGGGGGTTATGTTCCAAGAACATCCGCGTATAGTGAAAAACCGTGTTGTGTTGTGGTAAAAAAAAAAAAGCCTAAAAATGCCTATTTTCATAGTGTAAGTCCTAAATATGCCCCCTAATATGCTCCCAAAACACTTAAATTTCATCGTGAACTCAGTGTGATACATTATCTTTAAAGAAAATATAAAGGTAAGCCCGTATTGGTACTGTACAGTTTACACTGAACTCCCGCAGTGCTAGAATGTAAATACTGATATTAATGCACACGCATTTTCTTTGGTATGCGCTGTTGTTTTCTTTGATATAAACAGGTAAATACAGTAATAAATTTGTGTCATTTTTAGTAATTAAAATACAGTAAAATGTACGGGTATTCACCAATAATTTTTACAGTTCAATAATTTACTGTTCGCTGGGCGGCGCGTCTTATTCAGTCCGCCCCTGCTCTGAGTACAGCGGTATTTAGCCCTCAGTGTGACATCCACAGTCAGCGGCCGCTAGAGGCCGCAATGGTGTTATGATTGAGTTAGTTTATGTGACTCTTATTTTGAATTAGGTGTATGTGTAGTCACGTTGTCAGCTGTCCTGTGTTTTGTTTAAGTGATTATGTCCAGTGATTGTGTTTTATGATTGGTTCTTGTCTGAGTGTGTTTTGTGTTTAAGTTGCAAGAGTTCATGTATTGATTTGCTGGTTATCCCTCACAATTACGCTTACGCTACCTGTTCCTCTTGTGTCCTTGTTTTATGTCTACTTTGAGTTTAAAGGCCCTCGAGCCTCTTTGGTTTTGTTATGGTGTAGTCTGTGCCCTTTATAATAAAAAAACATCTCAAGAACCTACAGCTTGCGCCTCGCCTCACTACCCCTCAGCCATAGACGTGACACTCTGAGGTCGGCAATTGCTCCTGAGGGATATTTCGACTGTTCCAAAACAATCAATTAAAACTCCATGAGTTTTTATCCTAGAAACATAAGTATCACCACTAGAAACCTCGAATCTTCTAGTTTTCAAATATGTGTTTTCAATTAAAATACATCGATGGCGCTTTGCAAATAAAATAAAAAGAGATTTTCTGTGCTTCAGGCAGCAAGCAGCCTGTTAATGACACGAAAGACTAGCTTTCTTTGTGTGTTCCAGAGAACCCAAAGACACGCTTTCTTTGTACAAAAACAAAAACATAAATACAGTTATATTTTGAAAAGACGAAAATGTAGCTGAATTTAAATGAATATTTATGTTACAAAATTAGTAAATTATATTTGTCTTAATAATTCAGCACTAAAATATATGAGGAGTTATATATTGCCATAAAAAAAGCAAAACGTGGAGGATATCTGTGCTTTCCACAAATTTGCTTGGAGTTTTTGCCAACAATTATTAGTTCGGTTCTAAGGAAAAATGACTGAATCCGAAACACTTTCATTGTAAACTCAGATTAATACATTACCCTAAATGAAAATGTAAAGGTAAACCACTATATGCGCTGAACAGTTTACACTGAACTGCAGTCTCCCACAATTAATTCATGAAAGCATATTTCCTTTAGTATGCGCTGCCATTTTCTTTGGTATAAGCAGGTAAATACAGTAAGTAATGTAATTGTTTTGTAATAAAAATACAGTAAAATGTACGGGTAATCACCCATATTTTGTACAGTTCAATAATTTACTGTTCATCGGCGGCGCATCTTATTCAGGGGCTTCAGGAGGAGTCTGTTATAGAGACCCGCCGGTTAGAGCAGATACTGGACGGAAATTGAGCTCAACAGCCTCTTTTAATTTAATTTAGAGTAATAAAAATACAGGGCTTTGAGATGAACAAAACGAAAAACAAGAGGAACACTGGAGACACATGACAGGGAAATTCTGGTCTGCAGCTCCTATGCAATCAGCAGCAAGGAGAAATAAATAATGTTCTCAACTATTTTCAAACCTTCTGCCAGTACAGTGGTTTTTCCACGATCCCAAGACGCGCTTACTTTGTGTTTCTCTGGAGAATACACAAACATTTATACAATTATATTTTATATGGAAAAATATCTGAATTTACTTTAATATTTATGTTACAAAATGAGTGAATTATATTTTTCTTAATAATTTAGAACTAAAATTACGTTAAAAAAAACATTGCCATGAAAAAAGCGGAGAATATTTGCAGTTTCCGCAATATTGTGGGGATTTCCGCATACAATTATCAGTTAGGTTCTCAGAAAAAGACTGATTCCGTGACTCCTGATCCACATAAAACTGGGGGATTACTCTATTATTTTATCTGTCAGACCAACTGACAGTGGTGCTGATTATTTGTCACCAAGATACAAACTGCAAATTTCAAGTGTGAATGCAGATTTAACGCAGGGAAAGCACACCAAGTAGAGCCTGATGAAGTTAAAGCTAAGTGCCACTGGCTGAAGTGGAAAAAAGGGGAGAGGACTACAGAATGAAAAGCATAATTACGGTCATTAAATCCAAAGTCCAATTCAAGTCCACGTCCATCAAAAGACCTAAACCTAAAGCTACAATCTCAACTTTTGTAATTACACACCTCATTAACAGGCAATTATCCAGTCACACTAACAGGTATATGCTATAATGTACAGCGCATTTATGAGACATACACAGTGCAACGCTGCAGGCATTACATCTGTGTGCGAAGCGTTAAGGGTAGTTTGTGGGTTAGACTGGGTCCCATCACACTCCTTATTGATTAGCATATGAGAGAGAGGGAGCAGTCGACCCTTCTCACTTTCCTGCTCTCTACAGTGCTCTGACAAGCCTATAGGGGATGGGCCTGTAATTACTCCTAGAGTACAACTTCACACATTATTACCAGAGGAATCGAGTCGGTATTTAAGCGTGGCCCTTGTGGGTACTGTCAAACACACAGAATGCTGAATACTAGAACAGCAGCAGTAAAAGATTTGGACATGTGATTGAACGTATATTGAACTTAATCTTAAGGACAATTCGGTTAAACACAATTTGTCCAAATTATGACATAAATAAAAGTAAAAGTATCTTTGCAAAAAACCCCCAAAAAACAACAACATCTTTCGAAGCAAAAAAGTAGAAGCTCAAAAATACATCTGCAGAATATCTCATAAGGAGAAAGTTCAAAAGGGGCTATTTTTGACTTTAAGGATTCTTTCGATTGCAACCAATAGCAAAGCAGTACAGATGATGTCACCAATAAAACAAAATGATATTCATTCATTCATTTTCTGTAACCGCTTAATCCTTACTAGGGTCGCGGGTACCCAGAGCTTATCCTGGAACCAATAGGGGTAAGGCAGGGGCAGCCCACAGCAGGCCGACAAAATGATATTACAACCAAAACTAAAATTCGATAGTAATTGTTTGAGATTGTTTCCCTCACATATAGTCAGGAGGTTGAATAGAAGTGAAAGTATTATCATTTAAAATGCTCTGAAAAGCACAAATCCATCAAAATATATGTAAGTATTACTAGACGCATTTCAGTGAGAAAAAGCAAAGTGTGATTGCATGGTTGCTATAAAATGACTGTTTGGAGACACCCAAGCATTGGTTTCAATGTGCAAAAAAAGGTGGAAAAAGATGCTAGCCCCACGTACTCGCGATCTTCAGAGTCTATGCTTTAGTGCTGCACCACCAGGGGCTGTGAATGCTCTTACCAAGCCATTAATGGTTAAGGACGTTGAACGTGTAGTCGTGTTTATGTGCTGATTACACAGGTCAACAAAATATTTTTTGTAATCATCAGAAACCACAACACACTTTTCTAAACCATTTTTTCATGCTGATTTCAGATCTGCTTTCAGT